>APFE031181133.1:66461-200301 GCA_000404065.3 Pinus taeda | reverse complement strand
AGGACAGAAGATTGTAGGCCAGCGCCTACGTACTAGTATCTTAGCTAGTACAGGAACTATGGGAGTTGTAGCTCCCTTCCAGGAGAGACTGGAGACGAGAGAGGGTTGTAGCTCTCTGCAGCTAGAAGCCTGCTTACTGGTATAAGACTGCACCAGTACAGAAATATTGTAAAAGGATTTTCTTATTAAGAAGAAGATTGAGTTGACTTGCAGCAAGTGGTTTTCTCCCACATTGGGTTTCCACCTTATATCATGGTGTTCATGTGTGTAGCTTATGTATGATGATTTGTTCTATTTTACTGCACCTGTTTACTATTAATATGGTTGATAATGTTCTAATGCACTCATTAAGGATCAACTAGCTGAATCATAAGAAGTTATGGAAGTAGCATATATGAATCTGAATATGGAAATGAAAAAGTTTTATTGATGTGATAATACTGATTCACCCCCCCCTCAGTATTATTTCCAATAGGTTTGAGACCTAATCAGAAAATCTGATTGGTGCTATTATCATACATCCTTTGTATTTCTTTTTCAACTACAGGTAATAAGACAAGATTAATCCTCCTAAGTTTTTGTTTGAAAGGCTTTTGATTTTCCTTAATAGGAATTGTGTGTTGGATGATGTTGGTGTCATAGGATTTAAGGTCCTTGTAACTCCAAGCAAAGACATCCTAAAACTCTTTCAATAGTTCAAGGTATTGAACTTTCTCAGCTGGGGGTAATGATTTCGAAAGTTTAATGAGTTTAGGATTTTCATCTGTGCCTATATTACATTCTTCGATATCAGACCTTAAAGGTTCCATCTTAGGCTTCCTAGGAACATCATTCGAATAAAATAAGTCTTCCAAAGGGGTTAATCCCTTAGGTAAGAAATTATCTTTGAGATTAATTACTTTGGTTTCTTCATTGATTATTTCATTAATCTCAATTTTCTCTAAGTTGTTTACATCTGATTTCGTGAATTTAGTAGGGTTGAGTCTATTTATTTCATCACCTTTTATCTCATTTATTTCTATTTCATTCTTAATGTCACGATCTATTGATGTATTAGTGTTTATGTTGTTATTGCCAAATTCCCCCTCTAAAATCAATAATTTATTTATCTGTTTATCATCAAAAAATATTTGCCAATTCTTTAAATTATCTGGAATTGCAGGTCTATGCCTAAATTTAGCAGTGTACTGATGGTTGGGCTGGAAAGGTAATTTGCAGGTACTGGCAAACGTAGCTAAACTATGGGCTTGTATATTATGTTTTCTAGGAATTACTACAAGCTTTGTTTCAAGGAAACTATTAAGTAACTCTACAATAGTTTCCCTATAACAACCTAATCTAGGGTCTTTCGTCATATATACACCATTAATCTGCTTTACAATTAGTGCAGAGTCTCCCATGATAGAAACTCTTTTAGCTCCTAGATTTTTAACTAACCTAAGAACTAAAATTAAGGCCTCATACTCAGCCATATTATTAGTACATTTGAAATTCAATCTATATGCATGACCTTCTGAGTAATCATTTTCTAAATTATATATCCAAACTCCTGCTCCTACTCCTAATCTATTGACTGATCCATCAAAATCTAATTGCCACAACATTTCATGATCTATATTTACACTATCTGGCATAACAAAATTTTCATCAACTACAACAATCTGACTATTTTGTTCATTTAATAATTCTGTAGTTTGGTCTGTTTTGTTTTTTGTAGAAACTGCAATTTCGTTTGGTTCTTGATTAGCATTGTTTGTACTTTTCCCTTGTGTTTGATCAGCATTGTATAGGATAAAAGAATCCATATCAGAGTGTACGGAGTAGATAGGAAAGTTTTGAGGCCGATCCTGGTTACTTACCATATACTTCATTAAGGTTTCTCCGTATAATTTCTTGGGTTGACCAAAAACCGAGATTGTTTCATATGCCAAATCTAGTTGTAAAGATCCCTGAAGTTTGGCTCCCCATGATCTGGATAACAACATGCCATACTTTGGTGGGATATCAACAACTACAATGTCCATAAGGATGCTTTTGGCAGGATACTGGACTAAATTGACACACAGATATTTAATCAATCCTGGACATTTTACCTGACTGGAGTCAAATGAGAATAAATCTTTGTAAGGTCTTGTAATGTCTAGGTTTAATTTCTCCATCACTGTTTTGGGCATTAAGTTGTGAGATGCCCCAGAATCTAACATTGTGTTATGAAGAATTTTGTCATGGATATTAAGGCTAATGTAAAAAGGTGGAACTCCTCCTTCTTTTGGTTTGCCATTAACATCTGGACCAAATATGAGTTCTGGTTGGTCATCAAACAGGTTGACTAAATCCTCATTTTCAACAATATTTAAAGTTTGGGTTATCTGTGATTTGTAATTTTCATTTTTGATAAGTTCTGTTAAAGGAATTGATTTTTTTAGTTTGGATATTAGTGTTATTAAGTTGAATGGCAGGGAGATTTTTTCTATTTGCAGGTTTTGAATTCTTGGCACAGAGGTTTGAATAGATTTATCTTCTTTTTCTTCATTGGGTATCTCTTTTTGTGAGATTTCAGATCTAATGTTTTGAGCTTTGTCTATTGGTTTCTTAGGTGGAACAACTTGATTTGAAGTGGATGTAGAAGGTTGGTCAGGGGTTATGTCTACAATTCTAGGGCTAGAAGGTTTTGGGTTTTCCCTAGGGAGAATTTGGAGTATTTTTGAAGCAGGGGCTTCTTTTATTTTCTTAGTTTGATTTTGCGTTGTTTTCTTAGTTTGATCAGGGACATCAACATTCCTTTTTCTCCTAAGATTATACTATTTATGAAACTCAAAGATGGCAAAGTCATATCCATGTTTGTAGTCAAATGACTCACCAAACTGCAACTGTAATTGTTGCAACATATACAGTTCCTGTTCGTCTTGGGTCAGAAAAACAGGGTCTTCATCATTTATTCCCATTAGGTTTATTTGCATATCTTGATCTAGATCCTCTTGATGGGAACTCTCAGCATAGTTTTATTGAAAAGGCGGTCTGATGTTCTGATCTAGCCCAGTTTCCCTAAGTTTTCCAGTGTTTTGGTTTTTCCTAAAATTTGGGTTTTTAACTTGAGGACCTTGTTGGTTATCCCATTGGGGTTTCCTTTCTATGTTATCTAACCTATCCATTAATCTTTCCATACTTTTGGCTAAACTATCTATTTTAATGTCTGATGATGAAGTTTCCTCTTTTATAGTTACTCTTCTTTCATTCCTAACTCTAGCTCTTTTAGCTAATAGATTAGCCTCTACACTAATTGCTACACTTTGCATTTCTTCTAATGTTGGGGGGTTTCTTTCCCTAAGTTGGAATGCCATGTCAATGACAAAACCATCAGGGAATTTTATTAATGTTAAATCTGGTGGGGGTCTAAGATTAACTGGAATAGCATTATATATGTTATTAAATCTAGTGTAGTAATCTTGAATAGTTTCATTAGGTCCCCTTTTAATACTATCATATTCTGGAAGTATTTGCAGGGGATTCTTTTTCTTCTCCCATCTATTCAAAAATTGTTGGTAAAACATATATAAACTATCAATACTACAGCAGGCAATGCTCTAAACCATTTCCTAACATCACCAGCTAAAGTCTGGGCAAACAACCTCATTTGAACATCATCTATGTCAATTTCGTGCAACTCAAAGTAATTTGTCATCTTATTGACATGCTGTTGTGCAGTGTAATGTCATGTGCCATCAAATTCAACAATTTTATTTTGGTAATCTGCTGGCATAGGAGATAGGGATACATTAAAGTTCAAAGGAGCATATCTAGCTGCCATAGTTGTACGTTGGGATTGACTGAGTTGTGGGGTTGCAGTACTTGTAGATGATGTAACAATGGATGAGGAACTTGCAGATATAATAGGGATGCTAGATGATACAATAGGTGTGTGTATGGATGCAATAGGAATAATGGCAGATGTACCAGTTATGGTGGAATAGGTACTGGGGCTAGTAGATGATGAATGAGTAATGATAGGTTGGCGAGGGAGTGTAGGTATAAATGGGTGTAAAGAATGAATTTCAGAGGATATTATGGATAAAGTTGAGGTGAATAATGGCGAATCTAATTAATGGAGGATTATTCAGAAAGCTCAGGGATAGCAGTGGTAATGATAGATGATTGAGGAGATGTTAGAATGTATTCATTAATTGATTTATTAGCTTGTTGAACTTCAATATATGCAATAAACTCAGGATCTAAAATAGTTTCATAAATTGCACTTTCAGATTTTGTCCTAAACAATGATAAATCAAATAGTAAATCAAATGGAATTTCTTTTAAAACTAACCAATCATCAGGGCATGAATTAGCTTTGACTAATGGTATATTGCTGACCTGACCTTCTTCCTTTTTATATTTTCTTGAAATTAGTTTTGGACTATCAACTACTGGGGCAGGGTTTGGATCTGGATTAGCCCTAGTACAATGAGTCTTCCTAGAAGCCAAAATTTCAATTTTTTAAATGTTTTTTTGTGGAATTTTTTAAGAACAGCTTTTGACAAATGACTTTAAGAGGCTTAAAATGTAAATTAGAATTTTCTTAAAGTTTTATTTAGACTGGGGACCTGATTCCCCAGTATGGTTGCCACTATGTTATCACTTAGTAATTTTCTCTAGAAGTTGTTCAGAAGAAAGAAATTTCCAAGGTAACCACTAACCAACTTTGGAGCATAGGTTCTAGCCAACCTATACTCAGAGAGGGCTCTCTTTGTATGATTTAACTTTGTTTGTTTTGATTTTAGGCTAGTTATGATTATTCTTGGGATTTTGATTTGCATTTTAGATTATATGGTGGGATTACTTAAACAGATGGATAGATTGATGTCATTTATACCATAGGACTATGGAGTCGAACAATAAGGAAGCAAAACTAGATTAACTCACTAAAGGGAATGTTCAAAGAGAAAGATAGCAGAGTATTTTCCAGATTTTTGAGACAGAGGGGTGAAAGGGTTTCACTAAGGGGTGAGAGAGAAATTAAGGGTTCTCAGACCAAATAATAAATGAGGAATGAAGAGGTAATCGGGATCAAAGGGAAATTAAGGATCCTTTAACCTGGATATTCGAGAAATCAATCTAAACCAAGGAACAATTAAGAATTCCTTAACTTAGATATCAGCAGAAAACATTTAAATGTATAACTTTTAAGACAGGGTGTAATTTAAACAAATTCCGAAGTATTATTCTAGTTATAACATTTCGATTCAGAAACACATTAAAGGTTATGAATAAATTGAGAAAAATAGCAATAGCACATGAGAATACTTCTCTGAATTTTCACTCAACACATGAATCGTTTGAAATATCTAATCTTTATTTATCAATCTAGCTTGTTGGCTCAACAAATGATACAATAGCCCTTTGGGTATTCTGATCAAAAAGTATATAGAAATGTCTAGTAAAATCCACACTACATACTTCGAATTATGAAGTATTTATATAGAATTATTTACAAAATATCCCAAACTAACTTGGGATTTATTTTAGGGAAAAAATATCTAATTCTAAAAAGGTCATGCCACCTTTCTAACTAGTTGCTTTCTGGCACTATTATATCTGAGCTGATTGATCCTTTAGTTGTCATTTCATACTCTTTGAATTATCTTCTTTTACTGATACTCTTTGACTCGGATACTCTTTGACTCGGACAACTACCCATTTTACTTTTACCCTTCTATTTTTACCAGCTGTGTTAATTGCTAAACTTACTTCGAATTAAAGTAAGTCAGTTAGCTGCTCCCATCTCTCCTCAATTGGTAACTGAATGTTCTTCAACTTTCTGAAGACCTCATCAGCCTCTGTGTATTTAACAAATGTGGGCTTATTTACAAATAGGTGTTTTACCTCATGTTGGAGGTAAAACAAGTTTTTCAAAGCTTGGTAAAGGACTTTACCAGAGGGCATTCCCTGTTTTGTTGTGTTGTAGATGGCTACATTGTTGACTTGAGTTTTAGCCACTTCCCTAAGCTTTTTGTTGTAGTCCTCTTGTGTCATCAATTTTTCATTAATTACCAAAGGACTTGGTAAACCTTTGTGCATCAAAGTGTCAAATTTGAATTTAAATCTATCAATAGAAAGATGCATACTGTGGCACTTGTCTTCCAAGTTGTACATCAAATTCCTTTTGTAAGGACTCTTCTTACTTCTAGGATTGTCCCTGTCCTGTCACTAATATCTAATTCTTCCAGTTCATATTTATTTTTGGAATTCAAAAGTCAATGATACTGGTTGCCTCTTCTGACATCCCTTCCATCTTTGCTTTGACCTTTGGAATTGCCTCTATGGCCTCTTTAACCAGATCAATCTGCTCAAAAATTACCTGAATGGATGGCCAAATATCATTGACAGAGTCAATGATATTAGCCCACAACTTTTCTTCTGCTTGTCCCAATGGCTCTCCTAGAGTTATTTCTTTCTCTAGTTTCTTTATCCTCTCTGTTAATCTTGTAACCTTTTGATGTTCCTCCTTATTCATAATTTGAGTAAGTTTATAGTTTGTCCCCATACTATTTACTTTCTCTTCCAGTTTCTTGATTTCTACATCTTTGAGTGACATATCCTCCATTACCTTAGCTAACCTATTGGCTTCTTCTCCTATAGAGTCTGTTGTGGTCGACCCTGTTGCTGAAGTAGATGGTGTTGTTGCAGGCAATGCAATGGCCAATGGAGCTGTAGGAGCCAATTTCTCAGCCAATGTAGATGGTACTGCTATGGTGACAATTGGGATGACTGTGGCCACATCTTCCTGGAGGCTGCCCTGTTTGGTCAAATTGTCCATTTCTTTTTCCATTTCTTTCAGCTGGGTGTTCAATTGCAACACTAAGTTAAGCATTTCTGCCTGGGCAGTTTGGCTCTCTAGAACTTGTTTTGTTTGAGGGTGCTGCAACTGAGGCAGTTTGAGCTATTTTTTCAAGGATGCAATGTCTTCATTCTTCTTTTTTATCAACTACTCAGTAGCCTTTTGTGTCCTTTGGGTCATGGCCCGGCTCAATGATCAGGTCTTCTAAGGATTTGATCCTTGTGTCTTTAGCACTGGAGGAGGCCTTTTCGAGTTTAAACTGTGGAATAATATTATTTAAGGACTCTTGTAATCTGTATGCATCCATGGCCTTACCAATCAAGATGGAGTATATAATTTCACCGTCTTGTTTATGAAATCCTATTTGGTCCACGGGATGGATGTCCTTTGCCAATAATTCAAATGTGGCCTTCTTATAATCTGCTGCAAATTTGGGTTGTGGCACTATTGGATGCATATATAACTTTTGCATCTTTCCCTCCTCAATATCAAATGTAGACATTAGTCTGCATTGGTTAGGAGCTGAATGTTTGAAATACTGAGCATATGTCTCAGCTTTCAATTTTTCATTTCTTGTTTTAATCTCCTTATATATATCCTTAATGGTTTTTTCTTTGTCAGTTGGTCTAACAAAGGAAGAAACCTATGCTGACTTTTGTCATTCTATCAATTGTATGTTAGAGGTGGTGGGTTCATTTGTTTCCTCCGCCTCTTTCCCTTTCTGACCTGTTGTGTCTGACCGTGGTTCTTACTGTGGTTCTGGCTGTGGCTTTGATTGTGGTTCTGACTCTGCTCCTTCTGCCTCACTCTTTTCTTCCTGTTCAGATACAAGATTCAGTTTTCTCCTTTCCCTTCGATCTGCTTGCTTGTCCACTAGTTCCATTTGGGAACTATAAGTCTCTTCTCTATTTTTGGGGTTTTTTTCTTGATTCAAAGGTGTTTACAATGCAGAGGAAGCATCCATCCTTTGCCCTAGATTTGGGACCTACAAGAACTCACTCAGGTCAATCTGTTGCTCAATATCATACAGAGCATTTTCAACATCAACAATTGTGTTATCTTTATCTACCAAAGTGTTTTCCATCCATTCAGTTTGGTTGGCATATCTTTCAATTTCAGGCACTGAATAGTGTGCATAAGGAGCTAGTTTGACCCCGGTTCTCATTTTGTTTATTACTCTATGGGGGTCATACTACCACATAAATATTTTGATAAATTTTAAATCTTCTAGCATACTTTCTACCTCTGGTCCTGCTTGTTTGTTATTGCAAATAAAGGGGCCCAGTTCAGTCTTGACTCTGAATTGGGTCTTCTTCCTTGCAGCCATGAAGTGAACGTCATCGGAGTTGATGATTTGCCTGAAATATTCCAAGACAAAGATTCTCAAGGGAAGATACTTTGGTAATTTATATGGAGCCAGATGACAGTCGTAGATTCTAATCTCTGTGTGATACTGGTACAAGTACCAGTCTCCTACTTTACTATTTTTAGCCAGCTGAAGTACCTTTTTGATATAAGGACTAATCCTAGGTTGCACAGTCCCTGTCAACATATTCATCACTGGGTGGGCAAAGGAATCTATGAAGTCCTTATAATTAGTGACAATGGAATATCTCTGGGCAATAGGTGTCCAATAGAGCACAAACCTCTCTTTTCCTTTACTATCACATTTTATGATCTTCATTGGGAATTAATTAGTTTGATAGTACAAAAACAAATAATACAATATTGCAGAAAACTTAAACACCTTTTCAGTGGGCAATCTGATGAGTTGTTCATGCATTTTGTCTGCAATGAACTGAGCATAATAAAACTTGATGGCAGGAGGTTTACCAGGGGTAAAAAGGGACAGGAATGCAAAAGTGACTTCATCTACAGGTTCATTTGTCTTGTATCCAAGGATGGAAGATACCATGGTGATAATATGCCTGGCAGTTTGTGAAAATATCGGGGCTATGTATGGAGGAGTAAAACTTGGTGTATGTTCTTTTGCAACTATGATATATTTGAAAACTTTCTTAGCTTTGTCCTCATCAATAGAATTATACAATTCTAGAAGTCCTCTAATGGACAAAGGAGCTAAATTTGTGTTGGGCTGGACCTGTAACATCTAATTGATGGGTTCTAGAGTGATAGTGAAGAGAAGATGTTGATTGGGGGCTACTACTGCTCTCTGGCTAGGGATGCAGTACGTCTCACAATAGTGGATAATGTCTAGGAGGTTGTGGACTTCTGGGAATGAGTAGAGGGGGAGATTTGACTCCCAGAGGTGAATATCATTAGCATGGTTAAAAAATATGTCTTTGCTTTAGAAGCAAAGCTTCATTCTTTCAGAGGCGAAGGATGTATCTTTAATTTGAAAATCACTATCAGCCAAGGGTAGGTGATCTTGGTCAAGGTGGGGGGTTGAAATAGGCTTAACATTTAGGGAAATGTGAGTAGACATTGTATTGAAAATAGAGGTAAAAATCAGAAATTGATTTCACTGGGTTCGACTAGTGGTCTGGGTTTTACAGGATTTTTGAGGGTTTGGTGCAAATTGCTTAATTCACGGGTAGGAAAGCCAAATTAAGTTCATTCAATCTTAAATTATTTGAAATTTTTATATTAAAAGGGGTAAATATGATGTACTTTTGCAGAATACCTAGAACCAGAGGTTGGTGTTGTGAATTTAGTTGAGGGTCTTAGGTTGAATGCGACAGGTGGTGGCTCTGGAAGAGCGCTGGAGGCAAGATGGCATCTGATAGTTGTTTGGGAGTTTGTAGACTTCAGGTGCGCAAGAAAGCTCACGCTTTGAATGTACAAATGATCGAAGAAAATGTGAAAATGGTGTTTGCGGGGCTTTATTGGGCAAAAAATTAGAAAAAGCGCGAAATTGGTCAGGAATAGTGACTGGTTTTGAGAGGGTGGTTTTGCCCCTTTTCGCACTGCTTTTGCGGGCATGGTGGTAAAATCTGGGGGGACGTGAAATGACGCAATTGTGCCATGTCGCGAAATCGGGCCCGGGAAAAACCGCCCATTTCGCGTCCTATCGGACCGTTAAGGCTCGGGGATGGAAAGCGCGCGAAATGGTGCAATATCCATTGGATGGGATGGGTGTTAGTCGGACGGTGGTCGCGCTAGAAAGATGCACGGGGGGATTGGAGGAATGGTCAAGGCGAGGTCCACACACTTTAAGCATGTTTAATTAAACTAATTAAGGATTAGTTTAGATGTTTCATCGGGTGGGTTTTTGCAAAGAGAAAGGGTTTTTCAACTTAGGATAAGTTGATTTATGGGTTTTTTTATTAGGAAAAGGGGAAAATGACTTTTGAAAACAAGGGGGGGGGGAGGTTTTTATCCTAGAAAAGGGGATTTATGGCCCATGATGATGATTTTAACAAGGGGAAAGGGATATTTAAAGGGAATTTCTAGGGGAAAATATGAAATAATGAAGGGTGGGTAAAAATGGAGGGGAAAAGGGGCATTTTCAGAGACGATGGGAAATTAATAAACATGAAAGGGGAAAACTTGTGGAAGGATGGGGAGTTAGTTAAGATCAACTTTGCTTAGCTTTGTACTTTGATGAATGTACCTGCACATTAGGATTCAAGCATGTAAAATGTGCTTAGTATTTTTTACCACATGGTCCCTTCTGCAAGTTTCTTCTACTTACCCTTTCTCACCCTAACATTTTTTCTTCTTTTTCACAGGTGCACTTGAGCTAGCAAACCCTCTATTACCTTATTTTTCTATTTGAATGAAACTATCTAAATCTAACCTTATTTCATCCAATGGATCAGATTAAACCGTTGAGCTCATTTTTATTTCTCTACCTATCTACTAATCTGCCAAGATTAAACAGTTTGGTTAGACTTTATTCTCTACCTATATCATGAAATTTGAAACATGAAATAGTCAATATTACACTATTTGACTATCATGGATTATGGCATTTTAACAAGCTGCACACAATCATTATTTTGCATAAAAATTAAATAGTAGTGGCATTTGGACTTGCACACTTTCATGGTCTGTATTATTTTGGGGTTCATATATATATATATATATATATATTTCAATTTTTCTTTATTTTTTTGACCTTTTGTTTCTTTTTGTCCTTTGATTATTCTTTTAGCACATAACCTCTTTTAATTTTTTAATTTTAATATAGAAAACGTTTGCAGAAAGCAAAGGTATGTACAATATTATAAGAGTTAACCTTAGCCAATTCAAAATTATGGATCCTATTGGTATAGGAACCTAAAAGGGTGTAAGGTTGATTAACCAATCCTTGAGAACCATATGGAACGTAAGGATTTTGGTATTGGACATGAGCCCCATAGGGCTGCTGATACTGAACATTGCTCAATCCAGACGGACCACCAGGATTCTGAACTTGTTAGTACTGGACATTGCTTGATCGAGTATGGTCAGCAGGGTTGTAAATAATACCAGAAGAGGGATGGTTTATACCAAGCATGTGAGCTTGTGAGCCACTCACATTAGTGTCACCTGACACCATAGAGACATTTAGGTTCTGCCCCCAGGCGGTGGCACAATCTGGCCACTGACTAACATGACAAAAGAACTGGCAAAGACAATCTTTGAAACCGCCAGTTGAGACTGATGCGTAACTGGGATCCATGATACAATAGTGTTAGGGACGGTGGGTTACACCAGGACTGAAGTAACAACTGGTTGGGAAGTCTTGTTCATGACGAACGGACCTGACGTAGGCCTGACGCCTGACACCCAAACAAAATTATGGTAGAGCGATGAGGCACTAGGTGTGCCTGAAACTACGTGTCCCAAAGACACATAGCCGGGTGGCAAGCTAGCGGGAATACCTTTTGAATAAGGGAAACCCTCGGGAGGGAACTGTAACTGCAATTCTTCCCCCTCAACAATGTGTGGAGATGAGAATTCAAACTCATCAGGAGAGGTGACTGGAGCATCGCCTTCAGGTTCCATGTCTGAAAACAAACGACGACGAGCAGCCAAATGTGTACTGGAGGATAGTTCCAAAGGAACACCCGGTTGATCGTATGGACTGTAAGGGCACTATGGTGATATCTCAACAGCGTAAAATAGGCGGTTAGGAGGATAGATAACTAGTCTAAGCTAACTGTCATTGGTCGGCAAGCTCTCTAGAGTTCGAATGGGATTATCTGGAGATTCCGGGTCAAGACTAGTAGATGACCCTGAATTGAAAGTAGGCAGAGGACGATATGATAATGGTTGAACACTCAAAAGAATCGCAAGTTCAACATTTTTGTCCTCCAATGGCTCTAATAACTCAGGAAGTGGCTCCTTGGACAATCTTTCAGATGGAGGAGAGGAAGAGGAAGTGGGTGAACCAGATGGTTCAGCCACGATGACCTTGTCTTGGTCGACAGAACAAATAATTTCAAGGCTTTAAAATGTCATTTTAAGGGAACTCACGATTTGGTAAAAAATCTAACAGGATGTTTTGGATCGTGGGTAATCAATTATCGAAGATGCATAAATGACTAATGTTCTTTCATTTTTTAAGAGTCGAGAAATAAACAAAGATGACTCTATCACTTTCGATTGGCAACGAGCTCGAAAGGACAAGTGCTCGAATGATCTTTTAAGTTTAATGAGTCAAAAAGATCAAATGAGTACTCTAGATGATCTAGGTAAACAAGATTACCAAGCAACCATGAACTGCAGAATACCTCCTGGCGAACCAAGAAGTACGAGCAGGCAATCTCTGCGAATGCTGTGTTTGGTGTATCACGTTCGCAAGGCGACTGACTCGGCTTCCTAAGGATAAAAGGATTGCAGCCTAGTGGGGTCTCCCATTATATATGTGATGGTACGGGGAGCACAAATCCATGCTAGCGCTATCTAATGCCAAAGCTAACGACAACTGCTAGGTTTACAGACATCGGAACACGTCTCTATCCTATACCTTCTACATGTGATCATTAATATCAAATGTGCCTTAGGTTAATTGAATTCATTTTAGAGTTGATCTTCAGTTAAGTTTTAATTTTCAGGTCTTAGCGATGCTACTTGAAAAACCTAAAATGTAACTAAATGAGACAAGACCCTTTCATTTCGATGAAATTCTTACACTAGTGAGAGTAGAAACCGCTCAATCAAAATGCAAACAGTCAAGCAACTGAAAACGAAATGATTTTTCACTACTTTACTTTTCAGATAATAAACTAATGAAAAATGCATTCCAATTCCTAATTTCTTGACAAGCACTTATCTATTGGTCCTTTCGAAATGAGAGAAGAAAAAAAACTTTTTCAAAAACTGATGTAATTCTAGTTTTTTAAGAGATGCGAATCATTCTAATGCAACAAGCTAGAATTTCACACTTTCTCATGAAACAACGAAACAAAATTTTCGCATACAATCCTTCAATGAAAAAGTTTCCAAGACTATGAGCTCTTCAAGCAGATGAAAACATAAAAAGAGAATTTCATTCAGATCAATGAAACACCGACTTTGTCAAGCATAAGACTAATAGTGTAATCTATGCCAGAAAAAGATATTCAGCTTAGTAAACGAAACTGTTTCAAAAACTTGTGCAAAAGAGGTCAAAATTGTAGAGAGGACCAAAAAAAAATGCAAGGAGTAGACACACCTACAGTTGGACTCGATGAGTCCACAAGTTGCTGAATGGATGACTAACTAGATGTCCTAGTGTCATTGGCCACTCAATGGCTCGATCAATCAAACAGCAAGATGACAAGCCTGTAAGCAAGAAAAATACCAAACAAAAAGTAGCTTTCTAATCAGGGAGAAAACAGTCAAAAGGCTCACAGGGTCAAAAACACAAGAGTAGAACACATTGGCCAAGATTGGGGTCTAGCCCTAATCTTCACTTATAAGGATCAGCATGGCTGCCTAACTGACAACAAGCGCTAGAGGTGGGTCGGTGCGACTGTTCCTCTGCAATTCGCATTGATGGGCATGACTGTCAGCTAATTAAACGCGTTGTTTGAGGGAACTAAGGAAAAATAAAAATAAAAAATAAAAAACAGGGACCAGATCTACTACTATGGATTTTAGACTTAGGTCAGTAAGCAGGAGAAAAGAAACATAAAAAAAGGGAAAACATGAAACTCACAAAGTTCTCATGAAATCATGAAATCCAAAAAAAACAAAACGATGGGATCTCCCTAATGAAGTCGCCAATTTGTGGTGAAGTAAAATTATAAGTGCAAAAATGAATGGATTCCTCTAGCACAATAATGGGTCTAGCCACAACAGATGCATTCTATGGAAGATTTTCTTAGTTTAGAATCAATCAAGAGGGCCTACCTCTTGGTTGCTTATCCTATTTGATTATGTCCTCGCTTGTTCTCTCCAGTAATATCTTGCTTCCTTCTTCAAGCTCTTGAAACAAGTAAACAACAATAACAACACACAAACATAATAATAGACAAATTGCAATTCAACTTACTTAATAAGTCAAGAAGCATTAATACATGAATATGTAATATTACAAAACATGTAGGAAATCAATCGATAGTTGCATATATTAATATTCAAAGAGAGATTACAACCATTCGGCTTGGCGTCGCAGTCTTCCTCTGACAAGATGAGGTTCCCACACACTTTTGCTAGCACTTCATGATGGCTTCAAACAACAATATTTCAAAGACTCTTCCCTTTAGGGTTCACTCCAAACCAAACACACTTCTTCCTCACACAACTAGATGGCTACGACTAGTAATAGCTTGCTTGTCTAAAATAGTTTATTCACACTCAGCCAAAACTCTAACTCTGACTTTCACACTAGTCTGTGCTTGGGAAGAAGGGAGGTTTATATAGGAAATATGGATCGAAGGTGTATCATCTTTTCATGGGAGAAGGAATTATCCCTTGAGGTAGTTCCATCATTATACGGGAAAGGATCCCAAACTGTCATCCTCGACCCCATCCGGCCAAACAATTTACCGGACTTCCATCACGGAGCTTCTAGATATGGAAGCTTCGGCTCTAATTTAAAAAACTTTCCATAACAGGACCGACGCAACTGGAACACAGCTCAGTCGCACCGATTGGAACGGGGAATAGTGCTAATCTCTGCACATCGGCGCGGGGGAGACAAAGGTCATTAACGCCAGTCTTGTAAATTGGGCAAAACATAAGTTTCAGGGGAAATGGTGCAAAAGGGAAATGATCTTCTCATGAAGAGTGACATAATGGGAGCTTCTCCATGAAGGCAAGGCATGCAGGGTTCACTGTAGAGGTCCTCTAGGATCAAGGAACGGGGAGTACAGGGACAGTGACAAAATGTTGTGTAACACTTCTGACACACAATTTTTTTTGAACTCATTCGACAAATTCTCCACTACCATCACTCCTGAGAGCTTTAACTTTCTTTCCAATATCTTTCTCGACCAGTGCTCACAAAACTTTGCAAAATTCTAATCTTTCTTATGCATGAAGAAGATCCAACACTTATGAGAAAATTCATCAACAAATAGAAAATAATTGTTGGGTTGTGTTATATTCTTTCCACAACTAACCCACGTAGTGAACCGGGGGGTTAGGAGGGGGGCAGCCCCCCTTCGCCGCGCCGATTGCGTAGTGGGGGGTCACAGGGGGGGTGGGTAGCCCCCCTCTACGGGGTTCGGGCAGCGCGCCCCGAGAAAATTTTTTTTTGGACCCTATATTAGGTTGGGCAAACCTACCTATGGTTTTCGGTCCACAGTTTTGGACCGATGGTTTTCGGTCCATGGTATTGGATGCTTCGGCATGTATAAATATGTATTGTAACATTGAAAGGAATATAATGAAAAATCAAGCTGGTAGTCTCGGTTTTGAGATCTAGTGGGAAATCTCTGTGTATATGTGTTTTATGTGTTATGCTCTCGCATTTTATTTTTCTTGTGATTTGGAATTCGTATGCAGGTAATTTCTGTACGGGGTTAAAACCTACAATAATACCTATGTTTGGCCGTGGATGCTATCGAGAATGGTACACACACATCTAAGTGAACTCGATCGAGGATCACCTGTGCTCGACTGTCTTTGTCATGAAAGGAATCTTTGGGGTATTTTCCCAATAACACCCTTTGCATGTGTCTACCTGCTTGAGTGTACCCTTGGGAAGACTGGTAGAAATTTGTTGCATGATCTTCAAAGCATCATGGTGCAAGTGACCTAACCTCCTATGCCACAACTCACCGATGTCTCGACTCTACACCTTCTCTACTTTCATATTCAAGGCAACTAAATCTTTTACCTCCAACTTGTAGAGATTCTTCACTCGAACCCCTATCCTCTTCACCTGTCCTGTGGCTATGTGACGAAGGAACACCTTTCCCTTACTAAATATCACATCATAGCCTCTATCCTCCAACATGGAAATATATACCAAGTTCTTCTTCAAACTAGGAACATACATAACATCTCACAAAGTGAGGGGAAAATTTGATTCCCTCTAAAAGGTAACTGTATCGATCCTGATAATTTTATACCTCCCTTCATCACCCATCTCGATATGCATATGGAGATCCTTCTCCTCCAAGTTACTGAAGATCTCTTTGTTACCAGTCATCTGGAAAGAATCTCCATTGTCTAGGTACCACACACTACCCATCATCGATGACACCATAAAAGTGATGAGGGTAAATTGTAGTTCGAATTGTGAGGCAAGAGCCTCACCTACCACTCCTCCTGAGGGCTTCTTAGCGGCCTTCTTGAGCGGACACTTTGTGGCAAAATGTCCCAGCTTGTGACAGTGAAAGCACTTAAATTTCAACATGTCCTTCTTCTTGCTACCCTAATAAGAATCTAATTTGGAATGGGAGGACTTCACCTTCCCTTTCTTTGCCTTACCCGCTAAGGCACAATTCTCCTCATCATCATGCATTGATGAGGATCTGTCTCTGGTGTTCCACCAAATCTCTTCTTATACCAAGTCGGACCACAGCCACTCCCACTCTGGTAGCTTCTCCCTCCCATTAATAGCGTCCTAGTAACTATGTCAGTTCCTGGGAAGTCCTAGAAGTGCTTGGCTCACCATATCGTCTTCTGGAACACTAATCCCAACACTTCCAAGCTCATCTCAGCATTGTGTGAACTTGGTCAAGTACTTCGGAATTGAGTCGCCCTTCTCCATCTTGATCTTTCTGAGTTTTTCCTTCAATGCCAACTTCCTATGGTCACTGTAATTTTTTAAACAGGTCCATCAATGCATTCCACATTTCAAATGGAGTTTCCTTACCATGGATATTCGAGATAATGTGATCTAGAACTCCTTCCAGGATAATCCTTCTCACTTTTGCCACACACTTTATCCATTCAGCCATATTTTTATCATCAGATGTTGGAGGCTTAGGAATATCATGATCCATGAATTCATTGAGGCCATTGTCTTCTAGCACTTCCTCCATCCTTTCCTTCCAAGCTATGTAATTTGAGCTTCCCTCCAGGGCATACTCAAGTCTCAAAATGTAGAATGACATATTGTTGACTATGAATTATGAACTTGCGCATTTGATTTCACCTACACAACCAACTCGAATTCTCCTCTTCTATATTGTCTTCAACTCTGATACCATGTAGATTTTTACTGTAGATTCAACAACTTATGTGATATGCTAAAACACAAGACAATAATCTACTCTACTCTTCAGCGGAAACCAAAATTGATCGATGAAATAATAAGTAGAAAAGTAAGAATATCAATCGCACATAACAAAACATTTCTTTGGGGAAAGGAACTGTTAAAAACCTCGACTATATATATTCCATTAACTAGAAGATCTGAGAAGAAAATAAAATGCTTGTTCAACTTGAACAATTCATGCACTAGTACAGTCTAATTCTCTGGCTCACAAGCCAGCGCAAACCAACACTTAGCCAATTTTGTTGCCTTCCAAGCCCCTACTTCCTTGCGCAATTCATAAGAGAATTAAACCGTATTTAATTAGGAAATCCTCACTATGTAACAGTGAAATCCATCCATAAGCCCTCAACTAATTGCATGCACCATCTGTACAACTCGGAAAATTATACAACTGATAGTACATTGTCCATGAACTCTAATCTCAACTGGTTCTTCCTATGAAATTACATGCATGAGTTATTTATGAGTCAATCTTCAATTAACTGGTGTGGTAATGAGGATGAATTGGTGCCCGTCCCCACTACTAGACCCCATTCTAGTTCCTCCAATAGGTAGAACTAGTTTAATTGGCTATAACTCAGTTAGACTGAGTTAATTAATTACAAGTCAAAAGAACTCAACCTGGGCCCCTAAAATTTAAGGATCACTCTACATGACTCTAGATAGACTTCCAAATTAAATTTCCTAAGCCAACTAAGTCAATTTAACTTAGTTAACTATTAAAAGATGTTATGAGAATAGAATTTCTATTTAATTCTCAATTTAATTCAAGGAAAAATTAAATTGGAATTTCTTGTTTCTATTTTTAACATATTTGAACAAACAAGGATAACATTTGACTTACTTCTTAAGCCAAAAATACTATGCACATTCTTGGTGAAATGTTAACTTGTAGATCTAGATATAAAATACCAATGCTAATCCAAAATTTATAAGCTATGCTTGATCAAGAATTTAAATAAACAAGGACAACATTCGACTGACTTAACTTAGTTAACTATTACTAGTTGTTATGAGAACATAATTTCGATTTAATTCTCAATTTAATTCAAGGAAAAATTAAATTGGAACTTCTTGTTGCTATTTTTAACAGATTTGAACAAACAAGGATAACGTTTGACTTACTTCTTAAGCCAAAAAATACCATGTGCATGCTTGGAACAATGTTAACTTGTAGATCTAGATATAAAATACCAATGGTAATCCAAAATTTATAAGCTAAGCTTGATCAAGGATTTGAACAAACAAGGGTATCATTCAACTATTTTCTTTAAGTCAATAATGACAGATTCTACAAAAATACCATGTGCATGCTTAACAAACTGTGACTTTATAGATCTAGATATAAAATGCCAATGGTAATCCAAAATATTTAGCTAAGCTTGATCAAATATTTGAACAAACAGGGATAGCATTCGACTTACTTCTTAATCCAATAATGATAACTTTCATGGATGTTTGTATTTCTCCAGGCTTGCAAATCAAGGATGTTCATTCCATATGCCCATGCACATTGCTCTAGATCAAAATTCTTTGATATAAGGGGATGAGAAAAATTCAGTTAAGTTTCTTATACAATATAAATAAACCATTTATAATCATAAATTTAAAATGCAGGCTTAAACTTGCAAATAGAATTGAACAAATTGGAATGTAATATACCCCATGACACATAATCACAAGTTATGAACACTTAAATTTCCAGGAAGTATCTATGAATTGATTGTGAAAAAGGGACACTCCACCCAACCATAGGCTCCCTACTACACCAACTCTCATTGTAATAAACGCCAGCCCTTAAGTAAAACTATGAATCCATGCTAAAACAATGGGTCGATGTTGCTTCATTATTTTTTATAACTAAGTATGCAAATACATTCCTAGCAATCCTTTGCAATCGAGCATTCCCAGACAAAAAACAACAGCTTTACGAACATTATTGATATTTGTTTTAGGCTAGTATCCCAATCCCAACATATGCCAAGAAGGATCAATAGGATGAACATGGCCATTAAATGCAATCAATATTGGTGGTAGAGTCCCTAAATGCCAAAGAGTCAGATTAGAGTTTAGATTATGTCAAAATACCATGTGCATGGTTAACGAACTAGTAACTTGTAGATCTAGATATAAAATACCAATGGTAATCCAAAATTTATAAGCTAAGCTTGATCAAATATTTGAACAAACAAGGATATGATTCAACTTACTTCTTTAAGCCAATAATGATAGATTATGCAAAATTACCATGTGCATGCTTGTCGAATTGTTAACTTGTAGCTCTAGATATAAAATACCAATGGTAGTCCAAAATTTATAAGCTAAGCTTGATCAAATATTTTAACAAACAAGGATAACACTTGACTTACTTCTTAAGCCAATGATGATAACTTTCATGGATGTTTTTGTTTCTCTAGGCTTGCAAATCAAGGATGTTCATTCCATATGCCCATGCACATTGCTCTAGATCAAAATTCTTTGATATAGGGGGATGAGAGAAATTTTCTTATACACTATAGTTAAACCTTTTAGTCATCATAAATCATAAATTTAAAATGCAGACCTAAACTTGCAAATAGAATTGAACAAATTGGACTGTAATATAATCCATGACACACAATCACAAATTATGAATACTTACATTTCTAGGAAGTATTTACTAATTGATTGTGAAAAAGGGGCACTCCACCCAACCATAGGCTCCCTGCTGCACCAAATCTCATTGTAATAGAGGCCAACCCTTAAATTAAAACTATGAATCCACAAAGTTGATTTACCTATGGTTGACTTAAACTCTCTTCATATGGTCCAATTCCTTTATTCACAGTCAATTTTCCACCTACAACAACCCCAATCCATAACACTCTTTCTCATCTGCTTGTAATCCAAGGAATGGGATCGGTTTCAATAATCAACATTGCAATAGGCTAATGCACTTTCCTTCAGGGCTCCAACATATGATGGCCAACAGTTTTGACTGTTGGAACTCCAAATATTTTTACTTGTAGATAACTTTCACAATGATAACGATTATCATTACAGATAGTCTTCATTACATTCATAAATATTGCACTATAACTCAACATAATTTCTACATCAATTCTATGGTTGTTTATATAGTTAGTTTGTTGTGTCCTTAAGTGAATATACTCTATACACTATCTATATTAACCTTATTCTATAAAAACCAATTTCTTTATCCAAACAATTCTCCAAACCTAAAATTTCTCTTTAAATAAAATAATTCATATTTATAATTTAAATATTCAATTAAATTACATAACATATCACATCTTCTTTATTCTATGCTACTCTTTCCTATGCTATAACCTTATGGCGTTTTCTTTGCAACATGTGGTGCAATTGCTAGTTATGTATAATTACATTTTGGTGTTGTTATGAGTTGTAACATAAATATTTTGTCAATTTTAAGACTAGAATGAACAAATTATGAGTTATTAACAACCTCAATATACTAAACTTATGTTTTTGGTCTGGTTTCTCTTCGAGCAAACTAGTAGCATAAAAGTTTTGGTCTATGTAATATTCATTCGATGTAATGCATAGTGCTTAAGTTAAAAGAAAACAAATAACATATTCTCATGTCATGGATTCAAATATATGTGTTAACACATACTTAATCATGTATTCATGGTTGATAGGCCATGAGCAAGAGGGGCATAGTGACCATGGTAGGTATTGATGTCTATGTATACTTTAAGTAAGGATAGCATTCCCTTACAATGACAATGATATTAGCACCTGCAAGTTTCCTCATGGAATGAAATATGTGTATGTAGGTTTGAGGGCTTGTAAAATTTTCTTTTGGCCTTGCCACAAGCTAACTACATATGTATCTTATTATATATGAGTGTGCACTATTAACATGGGATGTGATGTTTCAAATAACTAATCAAGGGATTAAATTCATACCCTTTTCTATTGGCTTGAATATTTATTGGAGAGTTTGGAGGCTTATATTTTGGTAAAGAAATTAAGCCTTGCCCAAACATTGAAATCCTAAGGAAATTAGGGTGTGGGACCTTCTACGAAGCCCCATTTTCCCTTGGTACCAAAGTGCTTTCCAAGATTGGTTACATAAATATATGTAGGCTGGTATATGTAATCTACATTCGACGTAATGTATAGTGCTTAAGTTAAAAGAAAAAAAATAACCTATTCGCATGTAATGGATGCAAATATATGTGTCTACAGATACTTAGTCATGTATTCATGGTTGATAGGCCATGAGCAAGAGGGGCATAGTGACCATGGTAGGTATCGATGTATATGTATACTTTAAGTAAGGATAACATTCCCTTACAATGGCAATGGTATTAGCACCTGCAAGTTTCTTCATGGAATGAATTATGTGTATGTAGGCTTGAGGGCTTGTAAAAAATTATTTTGGCTTTGCCACAAGCTAGCTACATATGTATCTTATTATATAAGAGTGTGCAATATTAACATGGATGTGATGTTTCAAATAACTAATCAAGGGATTAAATTCATACCCTTTTCTCTTGGCTTGAATAGCTATTGGAGAGTTTTGGAGGCTTATCTTTTGGTAAAAAATTAAGCCTTGCCTAAACATTGAAATCATAAGGAAATTAGGGTGTGGGAACTTCTACCAAGATCCTTTTTCCCTTGGTACCAAATTTCTTTCCAATCTTGGTTACATAAATATATGTAGGCTCTTTATAACCACACCCATGCTCTTTTGTTTCTCTTGGAAAGCACAAATGTAGGATAACTGAAATGTTGATCATTTCAATCTTGTTCTTGGAAATTAGATTACATTTAATAAAATTACCTTCTTCCATCTTACTTGATGGTTGGAAACTTTGAGTTCAACCTTAAGAAGCTTGAATTGTTTTTTGGCATAGCATAATAACCAAGGAAGTCAGGATGGCTTAAAGCCAGCTTTCATGCTTATGAAAGGCCTAGTCATATGACTCACATTTCAAGGAGAAAACTAACAATTGATTATGCTCATAGGCTCTTGTAGATATCAAGGCTACATGTTTGATATGGAATTTCTATGCAATTTTACAATATCGAGAGGTTAATTATGAGTAGCAAAGACATGGTTAAGTTGGCTTAAGACTAGAGATTGTTGGAAATACTGGGGGGGGGGGGGTTTGAATCAATATTTCACTTAAATTAGTTAATTTTAATCTTCAAAGCATTAATTAACATTAGATCAAACATAAATAGTTAACAACACCATTCAACAATGCACAACATCAAAGCTAGTACACTTGAGATTTTCTAGGTGGAAACCCTTCCAAGAAAATACCACCAAACACTTTTAATATAGGCCTCAAAAGATTACATCAATAGGAAGCTCCAATTTCCAATATTTATTATCAACCACTAATAGGATGCTCCAAAACACCCTCATTTACCAGCTTTAACTAGAACAACGCTCCAATGTCCTGGTTCATCGGATCTGACTAGGATGCTCCAATGCCCTAGCTTACCAACTCCAACTAGAAGGAAACTTAAACACACCCTAGTTTTATCAGCTCCAACTGAAAGGATGCTCCAACACCCTGCACAAGATTCAACCTACCCTAGCACAACCCTACCACCCTAAAGCATTCTTAGGCTCCAACCTGAAGGATACTCCACCCTCCTTGCACCACTCCACTACCACTTCAATTCACCACAGTGGACCACATTTCACAATTTTCAAACTGGATCCACTTGTGTTGAATAACAATTAAAAAACAAATTGCGATACAATCTCTGCTCAATCAAATATGCTTTCACTCAATATGGGCATCAAACACTAGCTTCATAAAACTCAGTTAGCCTCTCCTCAAGTTACATCAATGTGTCATCAAACATCTAGCCATATAAATTTTGACATAACCCTAGTTCAACAATAAACTTAGAAGCATTGTAAATCCTTACACACATTAGCTCCCCACACAAGCCAATAACAATTTTTAGTTTTTTTCAAACCCTAACTCAACAATAGTTACATCTCTTTAGTCAAACATTGAATCCACTTCGTATCTCTATTGACAAATAACAAAAGCAAATCAATAATCTCACTACAACATAGATCCTCTTACTTTCAATCCTCTAGCAGTATCAACAACTATAATTATTTAGAAATTATCAACAATCATTTTAACAAGGCACTAGCTTCAATCATCATTATGCTAACATAATCCCTAACTCAAAATTCGACCTCTACAGTAAAATATGGTTAATACACTTTAATATTATTCTAAGCTAAGTTGCTCAAATACATCAAATCGTCAAGATGAACTCTAGGCCAACAAGCACATCAGGGTTTATCAAACCCTAGTAGCATAGAGATAGGGCTCTAAGATAAAACCACTATATTAATAGAAGACTTGTTACAGGAGTTTTGTCCTTCAAAAAAACATGTTCACTCAATATGATGCATTTGAATATCGTCTTCAACATCAATGCTCAAAACAACAATGAACCACTCTCAAACCCATCAATGTACACATTCCTAAATTTTCGACTTTGTCTACAAGTTATGCATTACAAGTATTTTTCCCTAAAGTTTCCTCTAATTGCAACACCACTTATGCTATTGTAAGATGGTTCAATTGTGGCCCAATACTATAATAAACTTGACCTTTAAAAATTTCTTTAAATTCCCTCTAAAATGGCCCACAATTAAACAGTACAAGGAACTAAAGTCGCTACATAGAGGTTAGATGTATCGTCGAGAATCAAAGAAGGATAGCTTTGAGATTTTCCTCCAGGTGGACATCATTCAAATTCAAAATTGTTTTTTAATGACTCTAGTATAGACATATCATACATATGATTGCAATTGAGCAGGTCCAAACAATATTCACACCATAAGTCTAAGAGACTACTACTTTACTACCTTGACCTTGCCTTGAAAATACAAGGTTGCCTGAAGAAGAATATGATTGTGTCACTATATAGCATACCTCTTCTAAACTTTCTTTGGATCACTAGAATTTGTCCTAACACCGCCTTCGAACAGAATTTGAATTTCAAACCAATCTCATAAATAAATTGATAGATATTTCGACAATTTATCATAGGTTTACTTATGGTTCGAAAAGCAACTTTTTCTTAGCCACAGTTAGTTGAAACTTCAACTTTATGATGAATCCGAACCATCCCAAACAACATCTAAATTCTCAAAACAAAGTCATAGATATACTCCATAATATCCTTGAAGTTATGTCATTAAAATGACTTAATATCAAATGCTACAGGTGGTTGTTAAGAAGGGTCAAATAAGTCTTAGAGAAGACATTTAGATGACATGTATAGTAGAGCCGAAAATATTACTATGGAGATGCCTTAGCTTGTTTTCTTCGAGATGTTCCCTACAAACCTCAAATCAAAATTTTATTTATCCTTAAGATATATGAATTATAAGGTTGAATCTCTTGCCAAGAAGAGGATCGAAAGAGACCTCCGTTTTGCAAATGAGAGCCCCAGATAGGTCTTAACCAGACCAAAATTTTGTTATAACAGTCTGCAAGGTAGACCTCAGTTATGGTCTCATATCACCAAAGAAAGGATATAATAATAGGTCAAAAATGTTTCAAATCGATTAATTTCCTTTACAAAAGATGTTTATCAAATGCCCTTAGATAATTAAACAAGATCCATAAATTTCCTCAAACTTGTTTCCACACCTGCCTTAGAAGGCTTGAATGGCCTCAGAAAATGTTGTATCTCCCAGTGAAAAAACTTAACCAAAGAAACAAAAATCAAGCCCAAAATTTCTTCAAAAACTCCGACCTATATTAAGTATGCATGATTGCTCTAGGCCACAAATAATTATTTCCAAATGTGTGTAATTTGTTGCTCTTAGAGGATAGATAGGTTGTGTATATATAGTGGTGGAGGATACATCCAAAAGGGGGATAACCGACTTAACAATAGGAGGGAGTCGACGTGATCAATTGGAGGGATCCAACCTTCCAAGAATTCACATTTGAAATTCAATTTTTCGAATAATTTTGGAGCCAAAATTAATTTGCTTTGGAGGTCGATTTATCAATTATTTTTGGTAATTTATCTTTAATAAAATCCTCTTTTGAATTTGACTAGGATAGGCTCATTTTAATTTAATTTTCTTGAACTAAAAAAAAATGTTTGCAGCATCTCCTTTGGGGCTTCTTGATCACAAAATGGGGCTTCGCCTTTGATGAAGCATATCTCCTCAACTGTTAGTTATGAGGCATGTCACATACCATTGGAATAAACATGGTGAGGAGAATCAAATGATGATAACACTACAATAAAAAAAAATTCCTTTTCATCCATTTCCCTCAAAACGTGTGCGACATATAGGGCTTCCATTCCTCTCTTCCAAGCTCCTTATCATTCAGAGCTTCATATCAATGCAATTCATATAAAAATATTAAGAAAATTCAAGGATGATGTTGGTATCAATGACAACACCATTCAACATATATCAATAGAAAAACATGTAAGTAGCCAACACCCTCATAGGCTTGG
This sequence comes from Pinus taeda, assembly GCA_000404065.3. Lineage (NCBI taxonomy): Eukaryota > Viridiplantae > Streptophyta > Pinopsida > Pinales > Pinaceae > Pinus > Pinus taeda. Next base: position 174,361 of record APFE031181133.1, on the reverse strand, counting down.
CAATGACAAATTAGAAACTGTAAGCATTAGAAGGCTATAGCACCAGGGAAATGAAATTTCTCAAAAAAATGAGAAGAAGCCTAAATATTTTCACCGAGTAAAGTAATGCCATGAGTGAGAAATTTAATCCTTAAGGCAACAAAATTGATAGCCCATCAAAAAGAAGTTAGCTGACCAAAGACATCGCTTCAACTACGAAGTTTATAAGCGAGCAAGCACATCGTTAAATTTGTTGAATACTAATTAGACCTATTTGAATAAGCTGCTACATGGATAGATGCCACATATCCATAGTATGGATGTAATGTCATGGTTGTTGTCAGGAGAAGGTGAATTTCATAATTGGGACAAAAGCATCATCCATTGAGAGGCCATTAAGGGAGATATCACCTTATAAGTTTTATTGGATAAGATCTATCACATCATAATATTACTTGGATGTGTCACATCACACTATGCTCATCTTCTTGAATTCTATAGCCTTATGAGTCTGAGAGTAGAATTAACATGATATTCCATAATTAAATGAATATTAGAATGATAAGGCTTAAGCCCCTTTAATATTCCCAACTAATGAGAATGTAAAAAATTTATTTTATATGCCTATTATACAACAACATGGGAGGTTGTGGTGTCAATGTTATCATTGGAAATTCATTAAAATTTATAGATTAGTTTGAATTCAAGAGAAAAACCATTGATTTAAGTAGGGATGTAAATTTTTGAGACCCGCATCCTCGAGGATATATAAGGGGCAAGTTTGGTTACAAGGGTTTAAGGTAGGGATTAATCCATGTGTGCATTGTGTGGTCTCCAAGGAAAGGCCCAAGTAATTCTCACTTGGTGTGTTATTCGAGGCTTTGTTTCTTTCAAAGTGTTGTCTATGGTTTGGCCAAAACCCACTATCTAAGGCATCATTTGTCAACTAAAGCAGGATACCTGAGGAGAATTTGAAGGGGAGGGGGGAGGCGGCTAGTGTAGGTGGTTCCCATGAGAAAGGTAAGGCCCACAAACTAGGAAGGGAACATTGAGGGAGAGTGGATCAAGTGCCAAGGTGCTCATGTGAGGGCATCAATTAGATAAATAGAGCTTGATGTTTAACAATAGTATTAGAAAATGAACTAGATGGAAAGTTGAAGAATAAGAAACTTAGGAATGAAGGCCAAGGAGCACCAAAGATGAAAAAGAAGGCCCTATATCCTAAGCACCTCAAAATGGAGCCCAATTAAGAATCTTTAAACCATGTCTAAGACTATGTTGATCTTACAAAAAAAATGTCAAACTCTTCTAAAAAAACACCACTATAAACACCAATGACTTACTAGAAAAACCAAGGACTTATCATAACAATATTAAATCACAATTTTTTTAAAATCAAAGCTTTATAAAAAGTCATAAAGGAATGACCATGATAATTTGGAGAAAAATAATTTTATATAGGGCAAAAACGACTTTTTTGAATGAAATGGAAGGCATACCCTAGCTAAAATGAACATTTTGGATGTAAGGGAATAATAATATTTCTTTTTATACATATATTTAGGCAAAGTAGACCATCAATCTCAAATTTCCTTTTTTGAGTGAAATGGAAGGAAAACCTTAAGCCAAAATGAAAATTTTATGTAATGGAATAATCATATTTTTTACTATGCACATATATGGGAAAAATAGAACATCAAGCTAACAATTTTAGGAGATGATAATAGGAATATGACATGTCTGATTTCATTTAAGAAGAACAAATTTGATGCTCTTTAGATGCAGGAGGCAAAACCATGTCTAATAGTTTAAGTAATGAATATATCTTCAAAATGAACACCAAAACTCCATACTTTTGACTAAAGTAGAAGTTAAAACCATACACACTTTGATTCTCATGTTATAAATCAATAGGTGAGAAAATCATAAGGTTGAATAGTGACAAGAATAACTCACACATAAATCAAAGATCAAGATACTGAGATTTACATGGTAAAACCCTTACGTAGAGAAACATCCGCAGACCAACAAAAAGGTTTTATAACTGCTCAAAATAGCTTACATCTAGTGCATAACTAGCTACCATATCTATGTATATAGAATAAGTGACCTTGCATGATCTTTAAATAGAGATCATGGACTAACAAAGCGAAGTGATATTATCAATAATATCTCATATTTCCTATGCACAAAATAAAATTATGACCATTAGATACTTAAAGTAAAAAAACACATTAGAGAGATACAATTAATCTCACACATAGCTAATGCATAATACAAGGATGGTCTTAATGAATTTCATGATGTCTAATTTTCTAGGAAAAAATCAATAAAACAAGTATTCAAGTACAAAAGACTTAATTCTTGAAATGGTATACATGTACACTCATGACTAAATTTAACCAAATCTCCAACAAAATACAACTAGTACAATCACATTAAAAAATGGTTAATGTAGGTAGACACAACAATATAAATAAACAAAAAAATAAAATTAGTTAATATTTAATATGACATAATATTAGTTAATATAAGATTTATGAATATAAAATATTAACTTCTAACAATAATAACACTTGCATTATAATAACAATTAAAAATAAAATCCTAACACTTTATGACCCTTTATGACCCATCTCCATTGGGTCTTTTAGGGGTATGGGACAAAAATCCCATCTAACAAAATCTAAAGAGACCACTCGTGAGGAGCATGTAGTAGGTAGGAAAAAATAAGTTCAAGGGGCACTTAGATCATTAACAACCCTTGGGGGGGTCTCTAAATGAAGATGTTATCTCTCAATTGTAGAGAGTTAGCATGCCTCTCTAAAAGACATGCTCTGAAGTAGTTGGTTGATTCCAACGGTATCAACATAATTTTTCTATAGGAAACGTTGGGAGATGGGGACACAATAACCAAATGTCTAATTTCTATGTTGGGGGGGTGGTCTTTTATTGGATCTATTGTGCGGGGAAGGTCTAATTCCCTGGATGTTGGGTGGAAAGTGAAGGCCATACAAGCCAAGAACTCATGGAGTTTAGAGAATGGACTTGGAATGAAGTTATTTGTTGCGGAATTTGGATTTTCTTTTACATTCCTAAACATATATGGTCCTATTATGAATCTCAAGGAATATCGGGACAAATTGTTTTACACTTCTATCTTAAATGCTAACAATCTTGTCCTGGGAGGTGACCTAAATTTCTGCTTAAGTGAAGTGGAATCTTGGGGTCCTTCAGCTAGGCCTAACTCATTTAATGAATATTTCATTGATAAAGTTGAAGAAAGCTAACTTAGCGAGGTTGATTTGATAAAAATAGTCCCCACATGGAGATATTGTAGCACTGGAGAAGACAGAGTGGCTAAAAGAATTGATTGAATTCGTTATTTCAAATGCACTTCTTGAGCAGTTCAACTTGATCAAATAATAGGTTGGCCCATGAGGTGAGTTTGGTCATTCACCCATCTTCCTGGAATTTAAGGATGCAGGGTCGAAACCTCCATGTACTTTTAAAATGAATGTAAATTGGCTGAAAGAGGAGGAATTTATTAATCTTGTTAAATTGCATTGGATGGGTTTCAATCCAATATATGGATCCTTGACTGTAGTTTAGTTTGAAACTATCATGAAACTAATAAAACATTAAACAAAAGTGTGGATCGGGAAAAAGAAAGAAGAAAATAAAAGAGAGCTAGTGGATATCAAGAATTAGTTGCAGCCCTTAACTGTTTGGGATGGAGAAGGATTTGAGTCAAATGATGACAAGGAAAAGGTCCTTAGATTATAAAAACGAAGAAAGGAAATTTTGGAAGTAATGGAAACCAAATGGAGGTTAAAAAGCAGAGCCATTTGGATGGAATGTGGAGATGTGAACACAAATTTCTTCTAAGCTTTTGCTAAAGGTAGGAAAATGAGCAACAAAATTTGGAGTATGAAAAACCTTGAAGGTCGTGAGGTCTCAAAATTTGATGATTTGGCCAACATGGGAGTGATTCACATCCAAAGCATGTTTTGTGTACAAGAAGGCCCCTCCATTGCTAAAGTTATAAGGACATCAATGTTTTTTCCAAGATTTTTTAAGGATGAGGAAGACAAAGATATTATGACGTGTTGGAGGAAGAGCTCAAATCAATCCTACAAAACTTCCAAAAGGACAAGAATTTGGGTCCGGATGGCTGGACCATAGAATTTTTCATAGTACCATATGATGCCATTGGAAATGAATTTCTTGTTTTCATTAATGAATTGGGGTAGAATCAAAGAGTGTTTCCTACCTTCAACACCACTTTTATAGCCCTTATTACCAAGGTGGACTTACCTGAATCCTTCGACGATTTTTATCCCATATTCATGTTTAACGTGATTTACAAAATTATTTCCAAGGTGATTTCAAACATACTAAAGCTCATCCTATCAAAATATATATCAAAGGAACAATTTTCTTTTCTAGAAGGGAGGAAAATTCATGAAGAAATTAGTGTTGCATAGGAAGGACTCCACAACATTAAAACTTAGAAACAAAAAGGTGTAGTGTTCAAAACAAACCCATCAAAGGCCTATGATTGGGTCAATTAGATATAATTAAGGCTCCTTATAACTCATGTGGGATTCGGTCTTGATTTCATAAATTGGGTCATGAGTTGTATACATATTATCTCCTTTACAGTACTGATCAATGGCACAACTTCCCCTTTTTTTCACACCCATAGGGTCTCAAACAAGGATGTCCCCTGTCCCCTCTTGTCTTTCTTATGGTAGCAGAAGGATTGAGCCAACTAATTATTTATGCCAAACAAAAAGGGGAGTTTCAACGTACTTTTATAGAAATGGAAATAACAACCACACATCTTCTCATTATAGGCAATATTTAGGTTTTCTGCAATGGCTCCTACAGAGAGGTAGAAAACTTGTTAGAAATCATTTTCCTTTATGGCACTACTATTGGGATGTCCATAAATTCCAGGAAATCTATTATATCTTACAACAATTTGGATGAGAATGAGAGGACATTTTAGCTAGCTCCTTTTGAAACAAAGATTCTAAACTAATGTCTTAAATAATTGGGCTTCAAACTCAAACCAAATTGCTACAATAAGGAGGATCAATCCTAGTTGATAATCAAAATAGAAGAAAGATTGAAGGGTTAGAACCTAAAATGGCTTTCCAAAGCCGTATGCCTTGTATTGATCAAGTCAGTTCTTAAAGCCATCCCATTTTATTGGGTCTCATTGGCATGGGTTCCCAAATGTATATTGGAAAGAATAATGTGGTCTAGTAGCCAAGAGAAGAGGACCCTTCCTTGGATTAAATGGAAAAATCTAACAATTCCAAAAATGTTGGGGGTGGAGCTTAAAAAAACATTTTTATGTTTTCAAAGTCTTTGGCAACAAAGTGTGGTTGGAGACTGGTCTCTACTCAAAATATTTGGACCATGGTGGTGACAAAAAATTATATCGAACCAAGTTCAGTAGAGGAAGAGTGAACAAACCAAGGTCTAATATATCCTTAATTTGGCGACAAAATCCTCAAATCCTTTAATATTACTGGGAATGTTCTGGCTTGGAGAGTTGGAAATGACAATGACATTAGAATTGGATTTGATCTAAGTTGTCATAGGATTGGATTTACATTGTCACAAGTAACAAAGTTGTAATCCATTGGATAACACATGGATGCAATCTTTATATCAATAAATAATTGTAAAAGTATAAAAATCAATATTATTATAAAAATTGTTTAATTTTGAGATCATTAATTGAAAATTTGTTAAAAAAGAAAAGAAAAGAAAATGATAAAGATATATATATATATATATATATATAGAGAGAAGAGAGAGAGGAGAAGAGAGAGAGAGAGAGAGAGAGAGTGCATTACATTATTTTGAATTCACTCAATGCTATTTTTCATAAAATAAATATAAATGGATTTTAATGACCTAATAGTTAAAATTCCACATCAACAATTAAAATGTGAAAGTATTATTAGTTTAAATGACATATGCATGGTTATATTTATCTATTTAAGATGTACATAATTATGATATTAATTGGTGTAATAAATATACATATGTATTGTTGCTTAGTATTAAAGAAAAGTTTTGAAATCTCACTTAAAATATTCAAAATTTCACTTTATTCTCATGCATATGGTAATATAAGCACAGATGTACCATATAAAATAACTTGGGGTGTAATATCAATAATTTTCCTGGTTCCCCAATCATGGTGTTGGAATTTGTGTCAATGGAGGAGGGGCAGGGGAGGAGATGTGGGTAAGACCACCACCCCGCCATCTCCCCTCACATTTAAGGTGGGGGGGGGGGTGCGTGACCATCCCATCCAATGCATTTACACATGCTAACACATATTCATTCTCTTCACAATCATATGGAAGCCTATTCTCTGTATACGAGCTCCTAGTTGGGTAACCTCGGCTCCACATTTATTTAGTTTTCCTGCGACATTCCTCTACCATAGGTGGGATATTCCCCCCATGGTGCATGATTTGTGGAGCTTGACCACGAATTTCACAACCCAGCGTTGTGTGGTAAGTCTAGTGGTTTAACTCTAGCTCAAAAGATAACTTATTCCTATGTCGATGTCTCTATGTGAATGGTAGTACAAGGAGGTCCCAATCTTGAGGATGTTGAACTCTAGTGTATGCATGTAGTGTCGAATATCTAATAGAGAATTAGTAGGATGATGAAAACTAAGGAGGTGACCTATGGGAAAATGGTGATGACTATGGCAAAAGCTCAAGCAGGGGAGGGTGGTGACATGCAATAACTCGTCCTCATTTTGAAGCAAGTTCAAGCTTGTTCAACTGACCAATGTTAGGTAATTCATTATATGTCCAATATATCTAGTTATTTCAACTCTCGCAATTGCTTAGCTTTTGTCTGGTGGCCACTAGCACATAGTCTTCATAAAGCAACAATTATGTGCACTAGTTTTGGCATTCTTAGTTCTTTATGGTTGTCGAACCTTGCCCATAGTCCTTCCCTCTCTATTAATATTTTGCTTAATCTTATAAGAGTATGCTCTAGATTCCCCTAGCAACTAAGTCTTTATTAGGTAATATTTTTACTCAATATTATATTTTATGGTCTTCCTAGTTTCTTTATTTTCTAGAGGTTGTCCTCACTTTGGTCTCTAGTAACCTGGCACAACATACCCTGACAGAGGATGTGTTTTCACCGGGGGTCTAGCGGCAAATGACCTTACAGCTAGTTGTGAGATCAATCCCAAGAACAAAATGAAGCATCTATTTTTCACTCCTCCACTCCTCCAAAAATCTAAGAGGAAATCTATCAACTTGAAGCCTTGATAAAAAAATTTCCAAGCCTACTTAAATTATGAATTCCAAGCTCAAGTACATAATTAGGTTCCTGACCCTAAACATAATAAGGGGAGACAAATTCAATATCTAAACTCCATTACCCTCCACTAGAAAATGATGATACTCTTGGGAAGGGTCCTAAAGGAAAAACATGAGGGCAACAACGACATCATCTTCTTCTTGAGTAAAATTCAACAATTTTAACACTGATGGTGCTATTGTCTTGATAGTTTAGATGCTTGAATAACTCACATAGAAGGCCATCTCAAATGTGGCCTAAAACCTCCAACATTAGCAGGTACCAGTGCTTAGGATCTTGCCCCAATCATTTCATTAAACATTGACGTCATATTCAACCTCTTGGCTCATGTCTTTCACTTTTAGCAGATTATTTCATTTCAATAGTCATGAACTTAGCAATGATAATTTCTTAAATTTTGATAGACCTACACTATTTTCCATCATCAATAGTGTTGGTTTCCCTTGTGGCAGACTGTGACAAGTCTCAGTCAAATAATTGATATCTAGTTTTTTATGAAGTCATTTGAGGCAATACAAATTAAAAACAAAAAAAATGTGTTGGTGTGTCCTATAAAAATGGAACCAGTGTGTCATATAAAAAAACATATCTGATGCATAATGTGTGTATGAGAACTGATACATTTAATTTTGTGTAAATCCTAATGCATTTTAATAAGGTACAAGTTAGTGTGTAATATATGCAATAACATCAATGCTTGGGACATTTGTCTACACCCTATTGCTTTAAGTATATTATGCACCAACACATTTATCTATAGTACAAGCAATGAAAAAACATTTGCTCGTCCAATTTTTTTTAGTTATAGTGAACATCCATTTAAACCACTGCGAAATCCTCCACTATGAATGGAAAAGGTTGTAGTGAAGTATTTTTTGAAAAGTTTGGCTCCATGAAAAGCTTTTCATTCATTCAACCTTCCTCAATCCCATGTTGACACAAACAAAATAATGAACTCCAATAAATTCGGTATTTCACTAATCTTAAGTCACAAGATTGAATCATCCTCCATGGTTGACATCAACATATTCAATCCTATTGTTTATTATAAAGTTGATTTTTGTTGTACATTTTTGTTTTGAGGCCCATTTTAGATCTCAAAATTTCTCTAATGAGGTGTATATGAAGACATTTTCCACAAGTGAAACACTAGGATATTTGGACAAAAGGAGCTTCTTTGGAAGTCCAAAATTCTTGATATGTTGGACTCTACTTCCAAAGCAATCTTAAAGAATAATATTTTGGACTTTTAAAGGTTGATATTGGTGCCTAAAGTAGTCGTGAAATCATTCAACACTTGTTTGATTGCATTTGCTTCTTTTGCTGAAGGAGTTCCCATTAACATCATGTTATCCACAAATTGTTGGTGGGTACTTGTTGCTTCATCCCCATGAAGTTTTAGTCCTTTTATTTTATTTGCATTTACAACTATTTTTATTGCTTTTTAGAATCTCTCAGCCACGAGAACAAAAGTAAAAGGGAAAGATAAGGTCTCCTTGTCTCATGCCCTGATATGAAGCAAAAGTGGATGAAGGAGATCCATTAACAAGGACGAAGAAGAAGGTTGAGGAGGTTAGAGATAAGGTCCATGTTATCCATTTGGGAAAGAAACCAAAAGTCCTTAGGATGTGGAAAATGTATCTCCAACTAAGTTTGTCAAATGCTTTTGACATGTCTAGCTTGATGAACATACCTTGTGCTTTTTTGTTGATTTAAGAAAATGGACAATTTCATGAACTAGTAGGATAATATCAAGAATATTCCTTCCTTCCATGTAGCTTAACTACTCTGGAGAGATAAACGAGGGGAGGAGGGGATTTAGTCTGTTGGTGATGACTTTGGTGGTGATTTTGAAAACTACATTACACAAGGCTATAGGTAAGAATTTATTGGGATCTTCAACTTTGTGTTCTTTAGGAACTAAAGCAATAAAAGTGGCATTCAGTGTAGGCAAGACTGAGGATGTGCACCTAGAATCATTAATTAGATCTAGGATATCATGTTGAAGAATGGGCCAACAAGTATATTGGAAGAAAAATTATGTGAAAACATCGTGGCCAAGGGATTTACCTTTTAGAATCTTGTTTATAGCTTGTTCAACTTCCCGAAGAGTGATTTACTCCAACAAAGCCGCATTTTGCTTCGGCTTAATAAAAGAGGGAATACACTGAGTGAGTTTATGGATGGTTGCTCTTTTGTCCTTAGTAGGTTGATTGAGAAGTGATTTGTAGAATCCTATTAATTCTCTTTCAATGTTCATGTGCTTCTAATCTATCTCCTTGAATGTTCTTAATAACTCCAATATTATTGTGTTTCTAATATTGAATTATAGAGCTATGTAAAAATTTCGATTTTTTCCCACTTCTTTTAACTATTTTATTCTTGATGTTTACTTCCATAGTATTTCTTCTTGATTATTTCTTTCTTCAATCTTCATTACACATTGTTACGGCAAAACAATCCATACTTTTAACCAGAAGTCCCATTTTGAAAATTGTTTTGAATATTTTCCACCTTCCCCTATGGATGTTGTAAATGATCAACATGGAGGGGAGAATAAGGACATCTCAAGAAAAGTACTAGACACTGCAATATTCGTTAAAAAGATCAGAGAGATCAAATTATAGGTACAAGAGACACTAATGCAATGATAGGAAAAGTACAAGTCTATGCATAACTAACATATAATTGAGAAGACACGAACAAGGTAGGTGATAAATTTTGGTTGCATTTGAATAAAGAGAAGTAAGGGGACTAGTAAGAAGATCAAGGCTTTGCAATATGGTCTTTTCAAAGTGTTGGAACAAATACACAACAATGTCTACAACTTCATTCCACCTCTATACATGCACATTTACTAAGTAGTGAGTGTTGAGAATTTGGAACTCTATGAGCCATGCATGCTTTATGAGGAAAATGAAGGGCAAACCTCACTTGTCATAGATGATTTAACACGAAAAGACCATGTAGAGTTAACAAAAGATACATTTTTATAGAAAACAGCCCAAAACAACTAGACTTAAGGAGCAAGAAATTTGGTAGGTTAGGTTAAAAGGACAAGTTCTAGGAAAGAACTTTGGCATGTTAGGTTAGGTTAGGTGAAGTAGTGTTCCAAGGAGAAAGTTTAGGAAATATTTTCTTATCTCCTTCAAGAAAACATTTTGAGGAACTTAAAACCTGATAAGTGAATGTGTACTAACTCATCATTATTAATTAAGAAAAATAATGCTACAAGAAATAACTTGCTAGTGGTTTGCAAATAAGTAGACCCTAATCCTCGCGAAATACTTTTAAATCTTGGAATATTAACTTATTTTTATATAAAAAAAGATTTAATATATTAACAGTAACATTATTATCCCTATCTTGTAGTGTATAATGCATTGAGTGTGGATTAGTTGCCTGTTTGAAAAAAAATTAAATGAACCTTTCAATGTTTACATTATATTAAAAAAAATAATTTTTGAAATTGTTTTAATTTCAATTTTCGTTGATTTCATTGGTTGAAATAGCTTTGGTCTTATTTCGTAATCTTTGTAATCATGACAAAGTTATAGAGTTGTAGGTACGACGACAACAAACCCAGTAAATTACGCTTTAAAAATTAGCATCACTAGTAGAATATAAAGTTGGTTTAGAGATAAAGCAAGAATGGTTTTAATAACCCTCCAAACTATGCAAAATAAATTTGATATGCATAATAGGTGTTATCATATTTATGAAAGCAAATGAGAAATTAAAGAAATGAACTTTAATCGATTGAAATTTACTATAGCCATCCATCATGATCATGTTTATCTAGCTCTCTTATCTGCTAGTGTTTCCAATTTTAATGTGACTCTATTCACACACATTAATTATATGAAATGACATCATCATTATTATTAAGAATCTTCTTAATTTTCTTAATCATGTGATTTTCCTTCTAAGAATTTACTAAAACTTGTGATTATTGTCATACGTAAGCATTAGACTTAGACTGAAAAGGGAGAACATTGATTTTGGAGTAAGAAAAAAAAAGAAAAGAAAATTATTTAGAAAAAACATAAACTAATAACTTTATATTAAAAAACTTATATAATAAGTGTTAATGCTAAAACATTATAAATATTAAAGTTATATATTTTAAGGTACATAAATATTAATATTAAGGCATTATAAGTATTTCATTGATGTATTTAAAATACTAGAAATATAATTATCATAATATTACAAGTATTGATAATGAATATTATAATGAAATATTATACATAATGCATTACAATTGTTTAATAATATAATAGTAAAAGCAATATTATAATTTCTTATTAATTATATATATATATATATATATATATATATATGATATAATTAACATTGTAATTATCATAATATTAACATTGTGATTATTATCCTAAGTAAGCAATAGACTTAGAGTGAAAGGAGAGAACATTGATTAAAAAAAAGAAAATCATTAAAAAAAAAATCATAAACTAATAGCATTAACTGAAAAACTTATATATAAGTATTAATGCTAAGGCATTATAAATATTAAAGTTATGTATTTAAGATATATAAATGTTAATGTCAAGGCATTATAAGTATTTTATTGATATATTTAAAGTACTAGAAATATAATTATTTTAATATTACAAGTTAATAATAAAATTTATAATGAAAATATTATACATAATGTAATATTTCATAATATAAAACTAAAAATAATATTATAATTTCTTATTAATTTTAAAGAAAAAATGATATCTATATATATAAATAATGCTATTAATACAAAAATAAAAATAAAAATAAAAATAATATTATATATGTTAATATAATTAATGAATAATTTAATGATATTAATCTTATAATCATTAATAAAATATTATAGCTAAATCAAATATAACATTAAAGATAGATTTTTACTTAAAATTTTTTCTATTTTTAAAATATTTTGTATCATAATTATATTATAAAAATGTAATATTATTGTTTTTAACTTATTTCTTTAAATTTTTAAGAGAATATATAATTTGATAGAAACTTAATACTATTTTTCTTATTATTCTTAATCTATGTTACAATTAACAGCTTGAGTGGGCCTAATCGTTAAGAGCATGTGTTTCCTCCTAAGAGGTCACAGGTTCAAAACCAGAGGGGGGTAGAGTATGTATGCCTTCGTAGACTTTACAGGAGGTGGGTCCCTTGTCCCACAAACAAGGGGGTCTCATACACCAATTTGGTGTCTGGCTTGTCTGTGACCTTAAAATAGATATTATTATTATTAAAAACTTATTTATAACATAAATCATATTACAAAAAATCAATAATATTTTTTTTTTCATTTTTAATTTTTAAAAGATCTAAAAAAATTGATAATTTCATCTATAATTCCTACCCTATATTAATTATATGATATAAAAATTTGTATTTTTTTTCCTCAAAACTCCAAAAAAAATAGTAATTTCACAATTCTTGATATCTTGAAATGCATTTAATCTTATTTAATGCACCAATATAAACTATGGATAATAAACCCTGGTTCATACCTTGTTAATTATTATTTTAAATACATTCATTATTATAGATAATAAACCAATTTTATTGTATATTAATTATAAAAATAATCAATAATAAAATATAACCTCAACATATTTACAATATTTAAAATCTATCCTACATAATTATTATTAAACATTTAATTATAATGAATATTGAACAAATTAAAGTTATGATGTCATACATAATTTCACTATTTAGATTTGGCCTTACATAGCATTAAATGCTGTGTATTACAGAGGGATGTAATTACAAGGTTAAATGTCATTTCTAAATCTCGTCTACGTAGCGTTAAATGCTGTGTATTACAGATTTCAACAAAAGTCATCTATAAATCAATGTATATAAAGTCTTGAAAAGCTGTATCATGATCAAAGTTAATGTAGGGTTTTTGGCAAAAAGGATTGGGATCTTTATAGGACAAAACTGAAGGCATGGGAATAAAGTTTTCTAATGCAGAATATTCCCTACAGTTAACCTAAATTTAGACGTATATAATTCTTATAAAGTAGAACTTCGCTTTTCACGGACCATGAGAACGGTCCCCGGGAAGGTTCAACCGTAAACGGAAGCCTTATGTAAAAGGAATATGCTTAGCGGTTTTTGTACACGTGTCAGATAAATAATGGACAAAACACATTGTTGATGAGATGACACCTGCCCTTTTGCCAGTGGTTCATAAACGGGTACGCCCTATTGACCACAGGCTGGAGGAGAAAGGTACTGGAAGGTCTGAGCAGAACTTCGTACTTCAATTTTTGCATTCGTTGCGTGGATGATTTAAACTACAAAAACTTCAAGGCATCGAAATTCAGAATTTTCAGAAGGTCCATTTAAACTGCACAAACCTTAATGCGTCGAAATTCATAATTTTTAGAAGATTTTAGCTCTGGAATGGCAGAATCCGGTGCTATTGGGACGAGGAATCTTTGCTTAACAATGAATTTTGTGTGAAACCACTGGAACTAAAGTTTAGTGGATCAATTAGCTGCCTCCAACGACTCGGCGGAAGTCTTACTTGTACAGCGTCAATTTCCCGGTAAGCGATTGTGTAGCTTTAGTTTTGTGTCGGAAGGGTGATGTTTTAATGCTTATTTGGCGGGTTTTTGTGTTGAATTTGGCTGAAAATTTTGTCTGATCGAAGAAAGCAGCTTTATTCCATGTACAAAAGACTGAATTTGGGATTGTACAGTAGCTATATAGTTGTTTTCTTAAAATATGTCAGTTATTATGTTGTAGATGGAGAGCATGAAGAATGAAGTCTTGATTTTACTGCAAGTGATGAAAATATGTTCGTTCTTATCAATTCCTCATGTAGGAAGTGATTTTGGATGAGTTAAGGGTGTTTCTGGATAAATTTGACTCGAGATGTTCAAAACGCTGCCTTTTTCGTGAAATTTGCTCTATTTTGATGAAAATTTAGTTTTAGTGATATATGTTATATTTTGTTGAAACCCTAGGTATATCTGTCGTATTCTCGTATTCGACGAAAACCTGGCTATTTGACTTACATTTCTTTTGATTTGGTTAAAACCTTTCAAGTTCGCTGGCATTTAATTCTTATCACGCCTAATTGAAGATTTGGTAGCTTATCTGTGCTGTAGAAGAGCTGGAGCTAGAGAGCGTTTTTGCTACAGTCTAAATAATACCTTCAAGTTTAACGGCAGGAAGGAAAACATAGAATTTATGCATTTCTGTGAAATTATTGGATATGCTTGTAATTAGAGTTTGTTGGAAAGCAGAGGAGGGCCTCAATAACACGAGTTTTCTTTTTTTCACTACTGACAATTTTTTCTAGGCATTGACAAAAGCAAAGGAGGAATCAAAAGAAAGGGTCCAGGACTAAACTATTCTTACAGAAGCTGATCACCCTATGCAGAATATATCATTGTAACAAGGTCTGTATCAGTCCAATGTATCGGGAATTCTTTTGCCGTCTTTGGCCGCCAAATTTTGAACGAAACCCTAACCAGGATGCCAAATCTGAAGCAGCCAGTATTCCCAACATAGCAAATACTAGTGGTTTTGTAAGAACAAACAACAAGTCTCACCAACAAAGGTTGGGAGTGTGGGAACTTTTCTGGCGGATATATCAAATTGAAACAACCAGAGTCTTTAGGTTTGAAATCAATAGCAAGTTGGAAAAGACACCGACAAGTAAGCCTCCCCAGAAATATAACAATGGCAATTGTGAAAAAGAAAATAGCAGCAATCCTCGGCAGAAAAGTTTTGGAGTTTGGGAACATTTCTGGCGGATACATCAAAACGAAACAGCCAGCATCTCCAAGCAAGCAACAAATAGCATTTCGGAATATGTCCGGTGGGTACATCAAAACGAAATAACTAGCATCTCCAAGCAAGAAACGCACAACATTTGGGAACATTTCTGGTGGACACGTCAAAATGAAACAGCCAGCCTCTCCAACAAGCAAAAACCACGAACCATTTGGGAACATTTCGGGCAGAGAAATCGAAATGAAACAGCCAGCATTTCCAAGCTAAAGCCGCGTAGCATTTGGGAACAATTTTTGCCGATACATACAAATGAAACAGCCAGCATCTCCAAGCAAGAAACATATAGCAAGCTGGGAAAGGCACTGTCAAGCAAGCCTCCCCAGAAAAATATCAGTAGGAAATCGGTAAAAGAAAATAGCAGCAAGCCACCACAGAAAAAGTTTGTATTTTGGGAACATTTTTGGCAGATACATCAAATCGAAAGAGTCACTGACACCATCCCTAGGCCAGAGAGCAATACAAATCATGGAAGAACAAAGAACAGCAGACCTCAGAAGGATAGGCCTGGGATCTGGGAACATATTCAAGGAATGAGTCATCCATGGAACGCTAAATCTGGCGAACACGCCAGAAAGGTGGAATTAAAACAGCCTGAAGTAGTAGATTCAGAATTTTCTATGCCTCCATTCACACCTTACATGGCCAAGCTACCATGGCATAGAGGTCCCAGAGCATTTCTTTCACAACTGTTTCCTCGTTATGGTAACTATTGTGGGCCGAATTGGTCAAGTGGGAAGGACCGAGGTGGTCTTCTTTGGAACAAGAAGCCAATTGATTGGTTGGACTATTGCTGTTATTGCCATGATATGGGTTATGATACACATGATCAAGCTGAGATGTTGAAAGCAGATATTGCTTTTCTTGAATGCTTGGAGAAAACTCAGATGAAGACGAAAGGAAATCCTCTCATTGCCGAAGCTTACATAACAATGTGTATAACAGGTAGTCTTTTTTTTTTCTCGTCTTTGCAATAGGTCTGTTCTATAATATGATTAATAGTCCAACAAAAACCTTCGATAATCTTTGCAACAACTATAACCTGAAAGTAGTCATCATGGGTTCATACCACCTAGATTAGTTAAACATGGTGATTTGAATTTGAATTGCATTCTCCAACTTTTAAATCCTTAAATGTTGCAAACTTTAACTTGGTAGAGATGTTGTTTGAACCTTCAGGCCTGAGGAACATCCTTATACCTTACCGGAAGCAGCTTTTGAAGCCGATGCAAGCACAACATATTTTGGCCAGTAAAATTAGTGGCTTGAAGAGCAGAAACAATGGTGTACAACATCAATGAACATCCTCAACAGTAAATTTCTGATGTCTTATGAAGCAACATTTGCCGAAGAAATCATTTTTAAGAAAGCTGTCTCTTTGTATTTTATATTGATAGCTATCTAAAATGTATAGGTCAGAGGCTTTTTGTTGTGGAAGCTATTTCTTTGGGCCTTGTACTGTAATTGTTGGAGCAGCATTTCTGATGTCTTATGGAGCAGCATTTGCCGAAGAAATCACTTTTAAGAAAGCTGTCTCTTTGTATTTTATGTTGATATTTTTGAATAGTGTATAGGTCAGGGGATTTTGTTGAGGAAGCTATTTCTTTGGGCTGTGTACTGTAATTATTGGAGTAGCATTTGAAGGCTGTTTAAGGGCCCCTCTCTTTGCATTGAATGCCGGTGAAACAAAAGACACAGAAGGGATGCTATCTCCTGGCAATACTAAAAATCAAAGGTGCATATTCTTAACACGGCCCCACTATATTTATTTGTCTTGTTACGTATTATTAACACAGGGCAAGAAAATAGTTTTGAATCTTGGTTATGTAATGTGTCTATCAGTGAACGAATGGCCAAATTAAGTTAAGTTTTGGTGGATGGGAATTTTGACTATGAAACTTTTCTTTTAAGAATTATGTTGGTTTAGTTATAGGGAATTTCAGAAAAATCCTTGTCTTTGTTCGTTAGGCTACCCTTTGTTCCTTAAAGAAAGGGGCTTGCTTCCTTCGTCAAGGAAGGGATTGGAATGAATTGGGCCAGAACTTTGTCTTGTGTTCCTTAAAGAAAGGGGCTTGCTTCCTTTGTCAAGGAAGGGATTGGAATGAATTGGGGCAGAACTGTGTCTTGTGTTCCTTAAAGAAACGGGGCTTGCTTCTTTTTGTCAACACAGGGATTGGAATGAATTGGGACAGAACTTTGTTTTGAGAGAAAAAATAGACTCACTGTGAGAGTTAAGTTTTTCCGCTTATTGACTCACTCATGAAAAAAACTAACTAGGACAAAGTCGTGATCAATGTTGCCATGGTAAAAGATTGAGCCTTATAAACTTTTGATCAATGTTGCCATGGTAGAAGATTGAGCCATATAGACCTTAAACAACAAAAGTTTTGCAAAAAACGGAGGGAGACCAAACCTAATGGAGTGAATCTTGGGAGCAGATACTGGAAATATGAAGAAAAGACAACCAAGACACTACATTCGAAAAGGTAGCTTATATATCCTGGTTGATTTGGACAAATTCACTTACTATAAGAAAATACATTCTATTAGTTGATATAGATATATTGTTCATTGCTATAAAACCTCTTTCACTTAGGCGTGTTGGGAGAAGTGTAAGTATCCAATATGCACTCTGCATCTTAACATTTAGGACCATGAGATGCGGAGGAATTACACATCTAATAATATAAACATTAAGATATATGGTCATAAATGCTGTACTACAGGGTGCAAGGTGCATATGTTGGTTAAAAAAATGGAATGTTCATGTTTATGTTGTAGTTTACAGCGATGCAAAGGGGTTAGTGATTTCTGAAAGGTATAGTCTAATTTATAAATAAAATAGTTTTTTTTTATGAGAATTTAACCATACAATTTCAAGCAAGAATGTGATTTTTTAACCTTTCAACTCTAAATTAAACTAAATTAAACTAAACTATGAAAAGTTGATTGTTGCTACCTTGAACACGTATTTTGGATATATAGATAATAAGTCCCTGGTTGTACATGCTTTAAAACTTGACATGTTCTTTGTTAATGTTTTTATCCCAATACTTTTGGGACGATATAAGAACATTCAAGTTTTCCAAGTTTCCATTAAATCTCATGGCGATCATCTTACATTGAAGTCGAGTAATAAAATGCAAGAAATTTATAATAGAAGTACGTTATGGATTTGGGGATAATTATGATTTTAGAGAGAACAAGTTAAGTTGTTTTGGGTAAATTTGATTTCGTGAAGTTATCAGTTTTTTCAGAACTGTAGGTTTATGAGAATTTATGGTTTGAATGAAGTGTTAGGGTTTTTTGAGAATTTATGGTTTGAATGCAAGTATTAGGGTGGTTTGAGTAAAAAAACTCTAAATTTATGAAAATACATAATTTTACCCATGATATTCATATAAAATATTAAAATATTATTATATTTAAAAAAAAAAAAAAAACTCTTTACTAAATTTGTTCTTTAGGGGCCAATGAGATGAAAAAAATTGTTTTTCCAATGGCTTCTCTCAATTTCGTAATCCTAACAATAGTCTCAGAGCCCGAAAGTTTTTTCGGTCCAGTGGATGTGAAAATCGAGAACCAATATTGGGCAGTGGTTGCTCTATTGCATATCAGAAATTTTGCATCGATGAAGCAATCGAGACGATGGTCTGACAGGGCAAAAAGGAAGTGGCACTTGTAGAGAAATCCGACTGGGTTTTGATCGTCTGGCACAAAAATGCCTCACAAAGAAGAAATGTTCCTCTCCAAGAAGCACGATTGCAGATTTGTTGAGCATGAAGCCAGCAGCTAGGTTCTTGATGCCAGGTGTGGTCTCCAGGGACCAATGCGGAAATTAGTATGCTTGGATACCAACGCTGTGGACAGGTGCTAGAAAGATGATATTGTGAATGATTTCACCCGAAGGATGAGAGGCCTTAGTGGCGGTCTGTTTAGTTGGAAAGAATCACGTCGAGCCCATCGAATGAAGGTAGATATGTGACGTCTGTTGTTGGCTCCATTGTTGGATTGGTTTTTTTGGCAGGCAAAACAATGGATTGGTTTTTTTTTGGCAGGGATCGTGTTCCACATTGTATTTGCATTTGCGAAGAGTACCCCAAACGATATTTTTGTTAATAAGAAGCAGGGCGTAGCGCAAACCAAGGGCAATAACGACGAAACCGTGGTGTCCAACGATGACTAAGTTGATGAAGACGCCAGAAAATCTTCGAAAGTTTCAGCAAAGGTGACCTCGCTTAGGTTCTCAAATCGGCGCTTAAAAAGCATGGAGGTATAGCGAAAGAGTACGGTCGTTCGATTTGCGGTCTGTTGGGATGGAATGCAGACAAGTTGCTAGGTGGCGGAGTTATAGACCATGATGAGGAGCGTCGAGGTCAAAAGGTTGATGACACACGAACGGGCTATTCGTGCAATTGAAGGATTCATAGAAGGGTGGCCATGGGAGATAGTTGTGACCTTTAAAAGGCATGTAGATTTTTGAGAGTTTCGTTTGCCTTCGAGAGGTGATGGTGGCCACAAGTGTTTGAGGCGTAATAGAGGTTGTGGCCTAAAAGCGGTGGTATGAGCACTTGTGGTGAGTGTTTTGGAAGGTTGGGCGATGGCAATGCCCGAAAATTGAAACTTGAGTAAATATAACGAGTAGAACAATGAGGACAATGTGTTGGTGAATGAGCTTATGATGAAAGTGATCGATAGCAAACTATGTCATGAAGTCAAGTAGCGAGAAAGTTCAAGTTAAGATATGGATCAACAAAGCTAAACATATAACAAGAGGGAGAGGTGACATAGGAAAGAGAAATAATGGAAATAGAGTTAATGGTGTTTGAGGATAGTGAAAGAGCCAACATGTGATGAGAGCTATAGTGGTGTGTGAACACTCCAAATGATTTTGGTCCAAGATAAGTGTATTTCTCTAGGAAGTTGTAAGACCAACTGTTTAGGCATACATGTTGTGTAGGAGCATTGGTTGTTGTAAGGCCTTAAGACCTTGATCAAGCATACTTGTAGTGCAATGGTGCATGGAGTCATCAAGTTGTGGAATGAACCACTTGGATAGGTATCGAGGTGGTAGGTGTACTAGTATCCTAGTTTGAGGGGAGGAATGTGAGAACTCAGGTGAGATGATTGATAAATGAGCGAGACTAGATTAATCTCCCTGAGTCAAGTTTAAGGAGAGGATTGTGTTGACGACGCGAGAACCACCAACAAAGGAGATCTCCCTGGTATGAAGTCCCAACAAGACCTCACATTGTTTGGCGTAGGAGTCCCATCCGGAACGATGGCCTGATTGCCATTATCTTAGAGATTTGCCTTAGCTCTCGTTGTTCAGCGCAAGAGAGTGTTATGCTTGTAACTTCAAGAAAGCGAGGTGAGTATGCCTGGTGAGTGCTTAATGTAACTATGTGTCTGGGTTCTTTTACTGTCAAAAGGGGGAGGTAAAGTGAGCCTCTTTATAAGAGGAAATAGTCCTAACCCGATAACAAACATATGCGAACAACAACAAGGGTCTGTCTAGCATCCAGCGGAATAGTCCATAGTGGATGTGGCAGTTATGAAAACCAAATTTCAAGGGAGAACACGTACATCGTCCCGCAGAGTAGTCCACACAGGGGTGACGGTTGTTAAAACCGAGAAAACATAAAGATGGTTTGTCTAATGCCTGGTGGAGTCGTCCACACGGACGGGACAACAATGATAAACAATACAACACATTTTCAACAATATGAGTACTAAAATAACCGAAGTAGTTCAACTATCTTAGTACAGGTTAAGCAAACATGCATTACAAATGTTTAAAGAATAGTCTCACAAACATATACAAAAAATGCGCGAAAACATGCTAGCCTGAGACAGGTTTCTAAATTAAGCAAAATATCCAAGACACATATGTACACCATACATCACTAGCCCTAGTAGTAAGACATTGGAGCCAATCCTTGCTCCTCAAAGAACAGACTACAGACTCTCAAGGCTATGTGGGAGGAGCCAAGGTGAAAAATCCTTTGCTCATACAATGAGGGGGTATATATAGCCAAAGGGGTATAATTGACCCTTGTGACTCTTCGACTTCCCTCATGACTGTTTGACTTTTTGTGACTTTTCGACTGTACATGACTCTTCAACTTCAAATGTGGGTCTCTTGGACTTCCACTTTACATTACATTGATTACAACAAGTATGGCTCATAGTAGTGATGTGGCCGAGACAACTCATGACACAACTCGACATGACACTGCTGACATGTATTGGCTGACTATGGTGTCCATGTCGAGCTGCTGAGTGATGGTATGCTTTCAGTGTAATATTTCTTCACCTCCGCATGGCAAAGTGCACGGGGTCTTCAATGGTCTTGGTCTTTGCTTGATGGTGCATGTGAATGTGTCCTTTTCGTTCACTTGCTTGATGTGCTTCATGTGTTCGTTCGACCACGAGCAAGTCTTCTATCATGCACCTCTTTTCCATCCCGTTCGTCTTTGCGTCACGTTTCATCGATGTGTACCTGTTCCTGCAATCACTCTTGACGAGACGACATCAAATCCAAAAATCTCATAGTCTATCATGATACATTGTTTTCTGTTTCGGTGCAGGTGACCGGGAGAGGGACAAGGCACTGAAACTACACAGAGCACAACTCACTGGGAGACAGATTTTCGCAATTTGGGACAACAGTGACAGTGATGGGGCAAAACCCAACTGGGAGGCAGGATTGTGCAGTTTCTGGGAGGAAGGCTAGCGGGGTGTCAGGGAGCTGTTGGGCCAATCTACGCAATTTTCAAGGAGAGCACTGGGCAAGTCATCCAGCTAGGATCTGCACAATTTCTCTGGGGAAGAGAGTGCAGGCAGCAGGAGGCACTGGTAGAAAAATCTGTGCAATTTTCCAGAGGAGGACAAGATCGGGCTGTTGGTCAAAATTGCGCAATCCTGGGAGAGTCTGGGCCTAGACAATTCTGCACAATTTTTGCACTGATTGTAGAGTAGGGAAGAAGGGCTGGTGACAACCAGTTCTGCGTAGTTTTTTGAGTGAGTAGAGCAGGTCAACAGGGAAGCCTCCCTGGCAGTTTTGCGCAGTTTCTGGGTTGTTTGCAGAGCGAGGAAGAAGCGCTGGTCAAGGACAACTATGCACAATTCCTGGGCTGATTGTAGAGTGGGGAAAAAGCACTAGTGACAGCTAGTTCTGCGCAGTTTTTTGAGTGAGAAGAGCAGGTCAGAAGGGAAGCCTCCCTGACAGTCCCACGCAGTTCCTGGGTTGTTTGTAGAGCGGGGAAGAAGCGCTGGTCAAGGACAACTCTGCACAATTCCTGGGCTAGTTGCAGAGCGGGGAAGAAGGGTAGGTGGAGGACAACTCTGTGCAATTTTGGAGATCAGTATATCCCCGAGTCATAGCTCAAGTCATTTCTTCTGGTTGATTAGCGGGAGGCTTGATGGGAGGTCTTGCGGGAAGCACAGAGTGGATCTATTTCTGGGACAACTTTTGTGCAGTTCTGGGAGTTAGTCAGCTGGCTCATTTCAATAATTGCGTAGAGCAGGTTGCCCAAAGGACAACCTCAAGCTCTGCGCAGTTTTGGGTAGTAGTGCAAGGTCACTGAGATCGGGTTTGGTTGACGGAGGGTTGTCCGGTTGACAAATTTTTGGGAACATTGACTAAGTGTGGAAGCAAGTGTACTTGTGCATACATGATAATGTGATCATACACTTAGCACGACTCGACAGCAAGACACCTCAAACCAACAAGACAACATGTGCTCAGAGATTGACTCAACGGTTAAGAGCGACAGTTGAAATATGTCTTTGAACGACCGTGACGATACTTGTACGACAGTGTTTACAACTTTGTGTGTGAGTGCGACCGATGTCGACAAAGCGAAAACAACTCATACACACCAAGACAACCTTCAAAATGTTAGAACAAACTCGCAAGAATGACATATCGATCAACATGCCAAAAGACGACTGATGATCGATCAAGCAAAAAGGGTGTGAAAACTCAACAGGAGCTCCTGGGATGAGCCCGAGTGTTTGCGACCATCAAGGGGAAAAACCAACGAAGGCTCCAAAATTTGGATGCAGGGCAAAATTTTGGAGGGTGTTGTAGCCGCTACAACAGATTGTTAAGGTGGTTCAAGAAAACTTGATCTGGCAAAGTTAGCAACGGTTTTTTAGCTCCAAGTTTATGAGAAACCTGGTTTTTCCCTTGGTATTCATGAAGCATATAACATGTTTAAAGGTGAAAAGATGCCAAGTAAATTTGTCCTTTGAGACCAACGAGATCCCAAGAAATGGTGCCTTTAAACGCCACCACTTCTCTTGATTTCGTAATCCTAACAGAAAGATGACATGAACACTTTGGAGTTTTCATATGAGGATTAGAGTGCTTTATAGAAATAATTGTACTAGTGTAAATCTATCTTAATTTTGGATTTATCATCTGTTGGGATCAAATCCTTCTAAGTTTTCTTTAAGGTGCAAATTTCATTAAGTTTTTTCAATTTAGAAAAAGTTTTTACTTTGAGAGACTTGATCCGTCTCCACACATGATAGATCCAAAGTTAAGATAGAGCTAGGCTAGTTCTTTACACACACCGTATCAACTCCATGTTGGACATGAAACTACACATCTCCATCATACTTAAAAGCACACTTTGGAATGTTTTAACCATATATATATATATTTTTTAATTTCAACTAATTTATAATTTATATCAATATATAAAATTGATGATCTCTCTCTCTCTCTATATATATAGTTTGAAATATTGAAATTTGATATTGAAATATTTTGTTTCTTATTAATATTCTTTAAAATGTCGCATGCCAACTCCCTACAAGGAATTTACATGTTATAGTTGAAGCCATTACAATATACTTTTATGAGCTCAACATGACAATAGCAGGAAATGAATCCAAGTGGGGAAAATAACAATATTTCTCTAACCACTTGAGTTATATCCAATCGGAAATATATATATATATATATAGATTAAACTTGAGGATATTTTATGGTTGACATTGAAATATTTTTTAAATGTTTCATGTCAACGCCATGTGAATAATTACACATCCCTCTCATAATGCATCATAGAACATGTCTCTTGATGCAATAATAATTTTTTTGCTTTCCATTGCTTTATATATAAAGCAAACTTTATATTAAAATATTTTATTTGTGACCTATGTGAACATATTTTTTATTATTAATATTTTATCTTCTCGATGCAATAATAATTTTTGTTGCTTTTTATATCTAATTTTATATCTACAAAATATTTTTTTTGTTTTTTTGTTTTTACTTTCAATTACTTGATTAAGGTGAACATTTGAATACTTTCTTTATGGTCGACATTGAAATAATTTGTTTGTTATTAATATTTTTTTAAATGTCGTTTATAAACCCCATCTTGAACAAGGAATGATTTACAGATCTCGCTCATATTGGGTTGAAAGCATCTCTTGACATTGTTGAAAATGCAGCGAGAATATCTTAGTTTGACAAGTTTGTTGTGGTCAAACTAGAGAAAATTTGAATTTCCATTTTACGCAGGAATCTTGATGGTAGTTAACTTAGGTGACATGGCACTTGTCACCCAGTTAACTTAGTTAATTCGAGTTGGGTAAGCTTGAGTTCAGTTCAATATGTTTGATTGCTAATTTGTAGCAATCTATTTCAGTTAAATTGAATTATGGTGAGTTAAACTAGTTCTAACTGTTAGAGAAACTAGTGGAACTCAAGTAGTGGAAATGTAACTTCAACCACACTCAGTGATCAACCAATTAACTAATCAATCAACCCAAAATAATTGATGCATGCAAAGAATTCGCTTTACCTAGTTGAGATGGGGATTCCAGGGTAATGTACTATCAGTTGTAGACTATTCAAATGTGTACAGGTGGTGCATGCAGTCAGAGGAAGAACCTAGAGGAATTGCACAATCCAATTGAGGGAATTTACTAAATAATAGGGTCTAATTTCCTCAAGGAACAACACAAAGAAATAGCAGCTTGGAGGGCTTGAAAATCGGTTAGGTGTTGGCTAGAGTCAGTCAGCCAAGTAGAGGGTGTTGATTTATGATAGCATCTAATGTGCTCGAAGCCTCAAAATTTGTAGGGAGACTAGGACACATGTATTCTAGAATACCCAGAAATCATTTTGGGAAATTCCACTTGGAGACAGTTTTATTAAAATAATTAATTATTTTTAATGGATGCCTAAGTCTAAACTTAGGAAATTAAAACAATTAAAGGGTATTAATTAAATTGGGGGGTGAAATTTCTAGAAGAAGACGGGGATCAAGTCAAAATGATTTGACCCATTGATTAGAATCTAATATGGGTCGTTGATTGATCAACGAGAGGATTATGAGAAGAGGCTCGATGGGCATTTGGAAAACACATCGAGTGAGAGAATACAAATTGATTTTCTCAAGAGAGTAGTGCAACAGTTGCCGGAGAAGTCATCGAGGGGATTTCTTGCAATGAGGCGTAGGGGTAGTTTTCCGGTTGGAGAGTTTCTTGATCTGGGGATACATTATAGAGGAGGAAGAGAGAGATCCACAAGAGGCAGCATAGAGCCATGCTGGGCAGTGTAGAGCCACGTTGAGGCAGCGCAGAGCCTGATAGGAGATTCACAATTTTGCTGAGGAGTAGATTAGATCTAGTGTTAGGAGCCAGGGTTTGAGACTAGAGGGCCAGAGGATTGAGCATCCAACGAGAAAATCGATCAACCAGAAGGAGTGATGCAGTCACCATTAGCTGTGGTGCAGAGCAACACTGTGATTGCTCAAAGGTGGTGTGTGACTAACCATTCAGTGGCTGGATCAGTGTCGGATCTCCAGTGATAGTGTGAGGTATTCCTCACTAATTTCTCTACCAGTCAGATTCTCTGTATCAGATAGCCAGTAAGGCATCCAAAGATTGTCTTCAGAAACTACTGCATAATAATACAAACCCTTAGTTACTGCACCGGTTGTCCCCCATTGGATTTTCTGGGGACATTTGTCCAAAAACAACGGTGTCACTTGCGTGTGTTATTTCTTCTTGCTCAATTCTTGTTTCCACATATTATTTATGTTGTGAAGGTTGCAGTTGTATTTATTTCGATGTTTACTGTGTAATATTGTAAATAACTTGTAAGAGAATTAGCAAGTATGAGAAATAACATCAGATTGCTGTGGTAGGGATTTGGGTCACCAGATTATCACATGGTATCAAAGGGTAGGTGAAGCAAGAGAGCAGACCAGAAGAGCTGAGCGTTGAAGGGGAGGGAGATCAAAGTGTTGCGTAGGCAGTAGATCAAATCCCCAAAGGGATTGCATAGTCCAAGCCAGGAGGTAAGATTTTCGAGGAAAATCTCTCTCTAAGTGAGTTGACAAAGAGGTAAGATTTCCAGTTCGTGATTTGTCAGTGGCAGAGGGAGCAACACATCAATGGATCCAGTGCTGAGCAGTGTTCAGGTGAGATGCAGTGTTCTGCCGGAGTTGTTGGTGCATAAAAACGTTAGAAGAAGGAAGAAGACACCTTTTGAAGGAATTTCTTCCTCATTGAATTCCGAGCCAAGGAATCCTATTTCTTAGTTGCCGAGCAACAATAGCGAGGAGCAGATCTACTAACTCCAGCAGGGAGTGGGTAGGCTAATCTAGTAGAGGCGTAGAGTAAAGAGGGAGTAGTTCAACTTTTTGTTGGCAAACATGGCAACCAATGGGCTGAGAGACCAAGATCGTTTGGACAAAACATCCAACTATGTGATCTGGAAGGCTAGGATTTCCTGCCTTCTAGATGAGCATGATCTCAAAGCCTATGTCAACAGTGTGGTAGCTGAACCCGCCGATGTAGATTCACTTAAGAAGTACAAGGCTGAGATGGTGA
Source organism: Pinus taeda (assembly GCA_000404065.3). Classification (NCBI taxonomy): domain Eukaryota; kingdom Viridiplantae; phylum Streptophyta; class Pinopsida; order Pinales; family Pinaceae; genus Pinus; species Pinus taeda. The sequence goes on along the minus strand of APFE031181133.1, from coordinate 147,313 downwards.
AGGCAAAGCGTTTGATCCTCAACAGAGTGAGGGACTACGTTGTATGTCACATTGCTGGAAAAGGGACGACTAATGAGATGTGGGATGCCTTGGCTACGTTGTATCAATGATATTTTGAGCAGTGGAAGATGTACTTGGAGGAGAAAATGAGATCTGCAAGGATGCAAAAGGGGGAATGCATTGATTTGTTCTTATCGAAGCTTCAGGAAGTCCGAGATCAATTAACAGATGTAGGGTCATCACCTTAGCCTACAAAGATGGTGAGGTTGGCCCTGAATTCAGTGTCAGAAGAATGACAAGTATTTGTCTAGAGTATCCTAGGTAGAGAGAAATTGCCGGATTAGGAAGGGATGTGGGCCGCTCTTCAATAGGAAGAGATGAAGCGAGACTTAGTCAAGTGCAAACTTGATGGCAACAACAGCAGTGGGACGAAGCCCAAGGAGGAGGAGGAGAATGCATCCCTTGCATCAAAGGAGCAACGAAGGCGGAAGGACGCCTCAAAGATCAAATGTTTCTTGTGTGGTGAATTTGGTCACTACGCTACGTAGTGTTCTCTCAAGAAGAAGGACAAGGATGAGAAACATGATCTGCAGGCTGCAATCACAAAGATCGAGGAGGAGGAGTTTGCCATGATTGGTTAGATACCTCTAGGGGAGAGGTGGGGTGATCTAGTACTGTAGTTTGAAAGAACTATAGATGGGTAGAGTCCATTGAGGAATCCACCTCATGGATCAATAACTTGCTACAGGTACCCATATCAGAAGTAGCAAGATGGACCCGTGTCAGTTGGTGCAGAGGAATGCCAAAGTGGCAATTGCAGTGGCTAGGAGCGCCAAAGACTGAGCAATGCAAAGCAGAGTTGGCAGTAGTGCAGTTGGAACAGTGCATAGTTAGCAGCAACATAGAGGCTTGATAGGGTCAACGCAGAGACTCGCAGCGGCCAGAACTCCAACAACATATGCATCACACTAAACACCACTGGTTCAATATTTTGGATGTTTTTCCGTTGCAGTTGTTGCAGAAAGAAACAACAGCTGTTGGAGCAGAGTTGCAATGCAGATGTAGTTGTCAATAACATGCAGAGTCAATAGTAGCACAGATGGAACATTTGCACAGTAGTTGGTGGGTAGTGATGTCAGACATTAACAACACAGAGGGAGATGTTACAGACTCAGGGTGATGCTTCAGTAGGTTGCATTACTAGAGCACATTCCTTGCTAAGAGGGAGTGTTGATTTTTGGTAGCATCAGATGTGCTCTAAGCCTCAAAATTTGTAGGGAGGCTAGGACACATGTATTCCATAATACCCATAAATCATTTTGGGAAATTCTACTCGGAGATAGTTTTATTAAAATAATTAATTATTTTTAATGGATGCCTAAGTCTAAACTTAGGAAATTAAAATAATTAAAGGGTATTAATTAAACTTGGGTTAAAACTTTTAGAAGAAGACGAGGATCAAGTCAAAATGATCCGAGCCATTGATTAGAATCTAATCTGGGCCGTTGATTGATCAACGAGAGGATTATAAGAAGAGGCTCGATGGGCATTTGGAAAACACATCGAGTGAGAGATCACAGATCGATTTTCTCAAGAGAAAAGCGCAACAGTTGTCAGAGAAGTCATCGAGGAGATTTCTTGCCGTGAGAGGAAGGGATAGTTTTCCAGTTGGAGAGTTTCCTCATCCGGAGATACATTGCAGAGGAGGCAGAGAGTGATCTAGAAGAGGTGGTGCAGAGCCACACTAGGCAACGTAGAGACACGCTTAGGCAGCGCAGAGCTTGAGAGGAGATTCACAGTTTTGCTGAGGAGCATATCAGATCTAGTGTCAGGAGTCGGGGTGTGAGACTAGAGGGCTAGAGGATTGAGCATCCAACCAACAAATCGATCAACCAGAAGGAGTGATGTAGTCACCATCAGCTGTGATGCAGTGCAATGAAGTGATTGTGCAAAGGTAGTGTGTGGCTATCCATTCAGTGGTTGGATCAGTGTCGAATCTCCAGTGATAGCGTGAGGTATTCCTCACTAATTTCTCCACCAGTCAGATTCTCTATATCGGATAACTAGTAAGGCATCCAAATATTATATTCATAAACTACTTCATAATAGTACAAACCCTCAGTTGCTTCACCGATTTTCCCGCATTGGGTTTTTTCAGGGACATTTGTCCAAAAACAACGGTGTCACTTGTGTGTGTTATTTCTTCTTGCTCGGTGCTTGTTTTCGCATATTATTTATGTTGTGAAAGCTGCAATTGTATTTTTTGATGTTTACTGTGTACTACTGTAAATAACTTGTAAGAGATTAGCAAGTAGGAGAAATAACATCAAATTGCTGCAGTGGGGATTTGGGTCACCAGATTTTCATAGAGGGATAGACTCTACACTTGTAGGTTGTGCTTAGGTTTGAGCAACATATGTATTTCATCTCTATTCATTGATTAATGCAATACATATAGGAAGGGGTTTTGAGCAGTTGCTTTCCCCTAGATAAATCTTTGTGAATGTTTGAGAATTCTTCTTGCATTTTTATGATTTGTGTTCTTGATTGTGAATTGAATTCCAATAATAGTAGAGTAGATTTGAGTCTTGTGTTTTGGTAAATTTCATGAGCAATTTTAGATCTGCAAAATAATTTCTACATAGTAATAAAGCATGATTCACAGTAGAGAATAAATTTCGAAGTTGTTATTGCATGAGGATAAGATTGGTAGGATCAATTCTTCAGAGCTAGAAGGATAGATTTCTATGGACTATGACTCGAGTATGCCCTTGAGGGAAGTAAAATTTTGTTTCTTGGAAGGACCACATGGAAGCAATGGTGGAGGATAATGGATTGAAGGAATTCATCGATAATGACATCCCGAAACTAGCAACAATTGATACTTAGGATCTAGCAGAATGGAAGAAATGTGTATCTAAGGCAAGAAGAATCATATTGGAGGGAGTACGAGACCACATTGTCTCAAATCTCCATGGGAAAGAGACTCTCTATGCAATGTGGCAAACATTGACAGATTTGTTCCAGAATAGTAGTAAGCACAGGAAGCTGACGCTCAAGGATAAACTTTGAAATATCAAGATGCAGAAGAATGACATTATTCCATAGTATCTGAGCAGGTTCACATAGTGTTGTGATGAGCTTGGTCAAGTTGGTGTTACTATTGCAGAAGATGATTTGGTAAGCCTAGCCCTTCTAGGCCTTCCCAAGAGCTGGCACAACTACCAAGATTTGGTGAACGAGAGGGATAAACTACCAAATTGGGAATGCCTATGGTCCGATTTGGTACAGGAGGAAATAAGGCGGAATACCAGATATGAGACTTCATCCAAGGGCGAGGATGAAGAAAACTGTGCCTTGGTTGGAAAGACAAAGAAGGGAAAAGGGAAGAAATCCCAATCCAAACTAGAATCTAGTCAAGGGGGCAAGAAGAAAGACTTGTCTAGAATCAAGTGCTTTTACTATCATGAATTAAGGCACTATGCCACGAAGTGTCCACACAAGAAGACAAGCAAGAAGACCTCAGGAGGAGCAACAGGTGAAGCTTTGGCTTCACAGTTCGAGCTTGACTTTACCCTCTTTGCATACATGGATAACACAATGAGTGGGAGCGTGTAGTATTTGGACTCAGGTGCCTTGTTCCATATGACGGGGAATACATATTTTTTAGTGACCTGGAGGAAAAAGACTTGTAGATGCACATTGAGATGGGAGACGACGGAAGGTATAACACGATCGAGATTGGTACAGTGACATTTCAGATGGAGTTGGGCTCCCCCCTCAGGCTCAAGGATGTCATGTTCGTTCTGGGCCTAAAGAAAAATATCGTTGTTGTTGCAGTTTTGGAAGACTGTGGTTATGATGTGATCTTTAGCGAAGGAAAAGCATTCCTGAGACACATAGCCATGGGGCAGGTGAAGCAAATCGAGGTTCGTATGAAGAACCTGTATAATCTAGATGTGGAAGATTGTGTTGCAATTGAGCACAAAGGCGGAGAAGGTGTAGATCCGCGATGTCGGTGAACTTCGGCGTAGAAGACTTGGCCATTTCCATCATGACGCTTTGAAGATTATTCGCAGATAACCACAAGCCTCCCTAAAGGAGTACTAGAGTAGCAAGATACATGAAAAGGGTGTACCTTGGGGAAGTACACAAAAGCCACTTTCCATGATCGGGACAAAAAAACACATGCAGTCCTTGAAATGATCAACTCTGATGTTTGTGGACCTTTCTCAACAGCCTCCACTGCCATGAAAAAATATTTTGTTATTTTTATTGATGACTTCTCATGGAAGTGCTAGATCTTCTCCACGCGGAAGAAGGTTGAGACATTCTCCAAGTTCGTAGAATTCAAGGCACTGGTTGAGAAAGAAACGTGCAAGAATGTGAAGGCTCTCAAGAGCGATAATGGAGGTGAGTATGTGTCAAATAAATTTAAAAATTTATGTGCAAAAGTAGGCATTCAGCGAGAGTTGACAACACCACACAACCCACAACAGAATGGGGTGGCTGAGAGGAAAAACATAGCATTGTGGGGGCAATGAGGGTGATGCTGCATGACCAAGGCCTACCTATGCATTTGTGGGCCAAGTCATGAAACACAGGAGTCTATTTGCAAAACCAGAGTCCTCATCGGATTCTGGGCATGATTACACCGGGGGTGGCTTTCTCGGGAAGAAAGTCAAATGTGTCGCACTTTAGGAGTGTTGGAGCCTCTATTTACTACTATGTCTCTAAATAATCAAGGAAGAAGCTAGAGCTAACAACAAAATTGGGGGTATTTGTGGATTACACGGGAAATCCCCACAACTATTATGTATACATGCCATCCCTCAGAATGATAGTCGTGCGAAGGAATGTAAAATTTGATGATGACAAAACTATGTGGTGCTCTCTTGAGAGGGAGTTTTAGGTCCCACTAGAAGAGGATCTCTTAGCTCCAAAGGAGGAACCTCAGGAAGTTGTGGAGCAACCACAAATTGAGGAGCAGAGAGTGGAGACAACCACTCAAGCAAAACCATCTAGAGAAGGGAGGAAAAGGACCAGGGAAGTCGAGAGACTTGTGCAGGATGTGAGGGAGGATGTGGGTGCTCCTTCAAATTGGCATAAGCAAAGAAGGTCACTAGATTAGTACATTGGCTACATGACTCTAATGACTGAGCTTGTAGAGAATGAGCCATCCTCTTTTGAGGAAGCAATAAAGCAACCTATATGGGTTGATGTAATGGTGGAGGGGTATGAATCCATTATAAACAACAACGTTTGTGCAGTGGTCCCAAGACCAAAAAACAAATTAGTTGTGGGTTTGTAAAGCATGCAACAGATGGAAGCATAGAAAAGTACAAGGCCAGATTTGTGGCCAAGGGGTACTCTCAGGTTGAAGGGATTGGCTATGAGGAGACCTTTTCTCCTGTAGCAAGGTACTCATCCATATGATCAATCCTTACTCTTGTTGCACAGAAGTGGTGCAAGATCCACCAGATGGATGTGAAAACAACATTCCTCAATGGCGTTATTGAGGAGAAGGTGTCTATTGAGCAACCAGAAGGATTTGAGACTTTTGATCGGGGGCCTTGTGCAAATTCAAGCGAGCGTTGTACGATATCAAACAAGCACCCTGTGCTTGGTACACAAGGATCGATAGCTATCTCAGCGATTTGGGATTCACCAAAAGTGAAGCGGATGAAAACCTATACCATATTTTGGTAGAAGATAAATTGTTGATTATTGTCTTATATGTTGATGACTTGATTTTAATTGGTGATGGGCATCTGATCAGATCTTGCAAGGGGGACCTTGCAAGAGAGTTTGAAATGAAGGACATGGGTCTCATGAACTGCTTCCTCAGATTGGAAATATGGAAAGGTGATGGGGAATTGTTTGTCTGTGAGGGCAAGTATGCAAATGAGATACTTCAGAGGTTTCGCATGGACAATTGCACACCCATGGAGACACCTCTAGCGACCAACTGGAGGAAAGAGGATGCCACTTCAGGTGAGGAAGTGAATGCTATTGTTTACCGACAATTGGCAGGTTCACTAGTGTATATTGTGAACACACGACCAAATATGTGCTTTGTAGTCAACCAACTGAGCCAAGCTATGATTAGGCTAACCAAGCTATTTTGGAGGGAAACTAAGCATGTTCTACGGTACCTCATAGGCACTACCCATTTTGGACTATGGTACAGACGGACAAAGGGAGTGAAGTTGTGTGGCTTCACATATGCAGACTGGGCGGGGAGTCCATCAGACCGAAAGAGTACATCTGATGGAATTTTCAGTGTTGGGTCCGCAACAGTTTCTTGGTATAGTAGGAAGAAAAGATCTATGGCACTTAGCTTGACAGAGGCAAAATACATGGCTACAAGTCAAACAACATGTGAGGCAATCTGGATGAGAAAGATACTTGTTAGATTGTTTGGTTAAACGATGGATCCAACTGTGATCTACTGTAATAATCAAAGTTGCATCAAGCTCTCTGAAAATCTTGTTTTTCACTATCGATCCAAGCATATAGATATCCTGTATCACCATTTATGGGATTGTGTGCAGAGGCGGATAATGTTGTTGCAGTACATTCCGACAGAGGAACAAGATGCAGACATTTGACAAAGGCCTTCTCAAGAGGGAAGTTTGAGTTCCACAAGTGCAGGATAGGGGTCGTTGATAATCCATTTCTTGCTAAGAGGGAGTGTTGAAAATGCAGCATGAAAATCTCAGTTTGACTTTGCCTTTGTTAAACTAGAGAAAATTCAAATTTCCATTTCAGTAGAAATATTGGAGGTAGTTAACTGAGGTGACATGGCACTTGTCACTCAGTTAACTCAGTTAATTCGAGTTGGGGAAGCTTGAGTTCAGTTCAGTATGATTGATTGCTAATTTGTAGCAATCTATTTCAGTTAAATTGCATTATGGTTAGTTAAACTAGTTCTAATTGTTAGAGGAACTAGTGGAGGTCAAGTTGTGGAAGTAAAACTTCAACCACACTCAGTGATCAACCAGTTAACTAATCAATCAACCCAAAATAATTGATGCATGTAAAGATTTCAAGTTACCTAGTTGATATGGAGATTCCATGGCAATGTACTATTAGTTGTAGACTATTCCAATGTGTACAAGTGGTGCATGCAGTTAGAGGAAGATCCTAGAGGAATTGCACAATCCAATTGAGAGAATTTCCTAAATAATAGGGGCTAATTTCCTCAAGGAACAACGTAAGTGTTGGCTTGATGGGCCTTGACCGAGGTTCAACATTAGTCACCCAAGAAAATCCTTACACTACTAGCCCTTTCGACATCAATCCACAGAGTGCAAACTGAAGTCTCACTTGAAGTAGTATGGGGGGATGCTGGAACCAAGTTTCCACACCCTGAGATGGTTGTGATGTTGGTTTTATACATTAACTCTGCCTTCGCACAGATTGATAAGCCCTTAGGCCTTATTAATGTACTTCTCTATTATTATTTCAGAACGTCCGCGAAGGTCGGCAATCGCTCTTCACGTAACCCTAACAAGCGATCTCGGCACTTACGCGCCTCTGTAACTACTTTGCTGTATAGTTCTCTGAATTATCTTAAGTGTTCACTAATTCTACTATGCAATTTAGATTATCTTTGCGTAAACATATATCTCTATTTGCGTTCATATAACAGAGGAAAACATATAGATTCTCGCATCAATTTAGCAATAAAACATAAACCCAGTGCTTAACATAACATAATCGCATGCAATTGACAGAAGTAAAATACACAGTAATTTCAGAATACTCTTCTTTATTGATGATCAAATTTTATAGTACAGACTCTGACTACCCTACGCACACAGCTGCAGGGGTCCACGCACTCAGCTGCGGACTTCTACTGTAGGCCTCCGCGCATTCAGCGGTAGAGCCTCTTTCCTACGCTAAGACTCTCGCTCTTAGCGCTTTACAGACTCATCAATGACCCCATCTCCATCAATTATATTGAACTTCCTAAAACCTACTTAGACTCCTCTAAGACCTCCTTTTTTATACAATCCCATGGTCCGCAGACCAAGGGCGGATCTCATCAAGCTGACACAACCTATCTAAACTAAGGGCGGAAATACTTTTTGACTCTTGATATCTTCGCGCTCTGAAACCACAAAATGCGAAGACTTTACATTTCTTTCTACAAAATTCGAGCCTTCTGCCCCAAAACTTGGGTTTCTAACCCCAAGGTTGACCCCAGGGGACCTGTTCCCAACAGGTCCCCAACACAAACATGGTGACTTGCCCTCGAGTCACTCGACCGTCGCAGAGATCTTGTTGCGAAGACCTCCCAACTTGACTTGGACTACTACAACTTCGGCAGCGCACTGTCGCTGCTTGTGTCATCTCCTCAACCAACTACTCTATTGCTGGCACTGTACTATCTGACTGTATCTTTTGTTGAGTCGCCCGTAGACCAACCAACTTTCCTTCAATGGTGGCGGTGAGTGCATAGGCTTCATCAAGCCAAGGCCCTATTCTGGCCTTGAGGATGCTCTCTTTGCGCTGTGCTGCATTCACCTGCTCCTTTAGTACCTTTGCCTCCTGCAGTGTTGCTAGCCTCTGTGTAAGGGCGACGGTGTGCACCGTCACTTTGACTTCATCATATCGTTATTGTAGTTCCCGAGCCTTCATTTCCAACCTTTTCAAGGTGGGATCCTCCTGCAAATTGGTAACCACTTCGAGTGCCTACTCGAAGAGTGTGGTACACTCCGTTACGACGCTGTTTATTGCTGCCATAACGTCCTTCACAGTGGTCTCGCATTGCTCTCTGACTTTTGGCGGAATTGAAGGCTGGGCCTTGAACTACAGTTCTACAATTTTGAGGTTTAGGTCAAACTGAACCTTTGCCAACTCTGTTCTGGCGTCGCGCACTCCAATAGCGAGCTTCCGAATTTGCATATCTATTGGCTCATCATTGGCAATGGCCAGCTCTGGGACAGACCTGCATGCCTCAACCACCACCTTGGCCGTGTGCTCATTTTTGTCTGTGATAGCTTTGCCGAGGTTAACAATGGAATCTCTTTGCACCGTCATCTGAGTGTTGTTGACTTTTTGCGCACTGATTACCTGTAACACGCGATGTTCGCCGGCCCAAAATTCCGCGATCATGCCATCCTGAAAATTGTGAAGTGCCTCACTGGGAAGCGTAGCCAAGTTGAGCCCAACTCCTTTGAGGGTGCTAACAGCGGGTCTGTCAGCTTCAGTCTCTGTGGTTAGTGCTCCCTTCGACAACATTATTGCCCGAGGATCTAGTGTGCACACCATCCCTGTTGCTTCCGATATGTCGGGTGCCAAACTAGTTGATGCTGTGCTGCTTCGTCCAACGCTAGTCTGGACTTGCGACGCCTGGATCTGCAGCTCGCGTAGACTGTCTGAATGGCCCCCAAGGCTTACTTCTGTTATAGCTTGAACTGTTGCAGCAGTTATGTGGTGGCATCTCTGACCGTATCACCAATATCATTTGAATAACATTCTGTTAAGGTGATCGGATCGATAGAAGTCTTGTTGGCCTTAGAATTATTTCGTGGCCCTACCTTCTGTGGATCTCTGTTGCGCTTAACACGGAACAGAGTGGTCTCTAGGTTCGCTTCTCCCTGGTCCGACTGCTGTTCCTCCTCCTCTGTCTTCGGAGAAGGCGACTTTTGACTCCTATCAGAGGTGCGCTCCTCTTCTTCCCCCTATCCTCCCGTCGGCTTCGTGGTGGCGCGCTCTTCCTTGGCCTTGTCCTCAACCTCCTTTTTTCTCTTTGCGGCCAACTGCTCCATCTTCAGCTGGGCCTCTTCCTTTTTTTTCTACACTGCGATCTTGCTAGACCCAGCTGTCAAGTTCGAGGCAGTGCACCAATCTATTGGCCAGTGGTCGAGGACCTCTGTAATTGCGTCGTCTGTGGCCAAGTATGGGAGGTCATACCATTTATGCTTAGGGACCTTTCACGCGCGGATTGAGACCCGGTGGAAGTCGGCCTTGAACTCCACATACTCCTGGAACTTCTCAAACACAGTTGGTGACAACTGCGGTTTTTGGTTGATGGCCATATGGATGATAATCTCCATCAAGATCCAAAAGGTCTTGCTGTCTGGGCCCTTTGAGGGTCCTTCTTAACCTATAGCGAAGTGAACTTCGTTGCTTCTGGTAGGTCGGGCGCGACTAGAGGAAACTGGCTATCCTCTGGTAACTCCCACGCGACTAGCACTATGGACAGCAACAACCAGACATAATGGAATGTCTTGCTGTGATCCTGTGCCTCTCTGCAGTTCGCGAGGAACTCCCTGCAGAGGTAGTGCACCCAGTTAAACTATATGCCCTTTGCGCACTGGGCCGCTAAGGCTACTATTGGTGCCGACACTTCATCTACACGACACTTTCGCATAATCTTTCCTACCAAGATTTGCGTTGCTACTTTGACCGCGAGGTCAACGATACTTGTGATGGAATAGCCGCGTGGCTTCCTAGGGAGTTTGAATTTGTCTTTCATCGCTTCAACGAGGTCGTGCTCGCCTGTCTTTCCACCAAACACCATGGCCGGATTTTCTCTCGAGTGTGGCAGCCGAGTGATCCTATGGATCAGCATGTCAGTGATGGGTATCAATCTTCTAGCCACAGACACCCACTGTGCACCAAGCACAGTGGCTGCTTGATTACTCCCATCGTTATGGGTGTGCAGTTGTAGTGCGACACACACAACATATTTAATAGACCCGCCTTATCCGCCCCGTTCACCCATTTTCTTGGCTCCAGCGTGGTCACACCAGAGTCTTTGTAGAAGACGTGGTGCATGAGTTGGTCCGTCCCTAAATGAGGAAAACGTTCTGCATCAACCAAATCCCAATCCTCCAATTTTAACAGGGGGATGCGTCCGAGGCGCGGACCTTCAAAGACAATTTGGTTCATTAGTAAGGGTGTGTGCAGTGTGACCTTACTCTCATCAATATCGTTTGGAACCTTCATTTTTCCTCTGCGCGGAGGAATGTACTTGAACAGTTTAGAAATGGGGTTAGACCCCTCCACATCAATGTCCTTCACCCCCTCCATATCAATGTCATCCGCACCCATATGGAGTTCTTCAACCTTCGCTTCAGGCTCTAGGTCAATCACCTTACCCTTTTCCTGGGCAGTGGGCTTCCCTATTTGTGGGTGCTTTTGGGGTGATGAGCGCATCGGCTGTTGCGCTTTCTGCTTGTCCTTCTTTGATTTTTGGCCCTCCTTGGTCGGCGTAGGCCTCGTCCTGGGTGTCCTCTGGGATTTAGGCACTTTTTTCGGTACTTCTACACTTCCCACCTCTGGGGCAACGCCCTCAGCTGCCATTACGACCTCTGAGGCAGTTCCTTTTGCTGCCATTTCTTCTCTTGCACTCATGATTCTGCAGGCGTCGACATTATGTTAGACAACAACACCTGCGTCTCTGTTGGCAACTTCTCAAATACTGAATTCGCTATCAGGGCTTCAAAGAGCTCAGGGTTCATGCACACCTAAGAGCTTAATACCTCAATTCTCAAAATGCCAAGTGTTTTTTGCTAGGTAGCCACCTGTAATTTATAGGCATTTTCAAATTAAAATCCAACTGTTCCCCCTATAACTCGTTCATAAATGCTGGATTGGCGGAAAGTTTTCATAGATCTTGCCCTTAAATTTCGACTTAAATACCGGCCCCCAACCCCCCCCGCTCCATTTGGTCGTTTTCTGACTGTCAAGTCATGAACAATGACCATAACGATCACTTTTTGGATGCTCTGCGCGGTCCCTCTTGGATAGCGCAACTCCCTGCACGTGTCTACTAATACGGTGACATTCCTTAATTCCACGCAGTTCCCCAATTGCGCAGCTCCCCAACCCGGGCAGTGTAGTTTATAGTCCTGCGCTTCCTTTCAGCTGCCTGGAGTGCTAAGTCCGTTCTTCCATCATGTAGTCATCTAACTGGATCGCCGGTGTATGGCTTCAATCAATGGCCATTCACCTGTCCTGAGAATGGTTTTTCATCCAATTTTACCCACTGAACTTCTCCACCATCAGTAATCTCCTTGATGACATAGGGCCCCAACTAATGCATCCTAAATTTCCCTGGAAATTTATCAAATTTCTTGTCATATAACAAAACCAGATCATTTACCTTGAAGGTGTGCAGTTTGATGTGCCGATCGTGCCATGCCTTTTCACACTCCTTTTGAACCTATTGATGGAATCTAGCTAGAAATCTATCTTCTTCAAGCTCTGTTAACGACATGAGCCTCTCCTACAGGGCTTTGCGATCCGCCATTCCTATGAATGCCGCTATGCGCAAACTAGGTACAATGTACTCCATCGACCTCACAGCGTCCACATCATAAATAGGTCTGAATGACATTTTTCTAGTCAACTTCTTGCAAGTTGTTCTATAAGCCCATAGCACCGCGGGTACGCGAACATCCCAGTCGTTTCTTTGAGCATTGAAAACCTTCGTGAGCGCACTCTCCAATATTTTATTAAACGCTTCCACCGTCCCATTAGCTTGCGGATGATAGGGTGTGATCTTTGGATGGTACACTTGAAACTCCTCCATCATCGCGCTGATCGTCTCATTGAGAAAGTGTGTACCATGATCACTCATTAGGATTTTTAGACAACCGAGCCTTGTTAGTACATACTCAAAGATAAATTTTGTTGTTGTCGCGCTCGTACAGTCTTTCACAAGCTGTGCCTCCGCCCATTTGGTTAAGTATTCAGTCCCAATGATGATGTACCATGCACCTGTCTTCTTCCTTGGAGGCTGAATTGGTCCTACAAATTCAATCGCCCACTTCTCAAAGGGCTGTAGTGATACCTGTGGATTTAGTGGCAGCTCATCCCTGCGCGAGGGTCTGACCGTCCTTTGGTAAGCGTCGCATGCCCTACAATATGCTTTGGAATCCTTATGCAAGGTTGGGCACCATAACCCAGTGCGTAGAATCTTCTACGTTGTTGCTTTTCCTGCATAATGACCTCCCGCTGCGCCGTCATGAGCCTCAGCAAGGACGCTTTTTCGTTCAAACTCTGGCACATAACATTACAATATTTCATCTAACCCCATTTTATACAAGTGCCCTGCAATAACATAAACGTCTATCGCATGTACCACCAGTTCCTTCTTCAGTTGGCTTGTATATCCTTCTAGAGCTGTACTTGTCATTAGGAAGTGTATAATATCTTCAAAGTGACTGTCCGTGATGCGCACTGCAAATTAGTAGGTTGCTCTCCCGTTTCGATGCACGACAAATGATCTGGTACAACATTCAAATGTCCTAGTTTCACAATAACTTCAAAATCATACTGCTGGAAGAACAACAACCACATGCATATCTTTCTCTCCAACACAGGGTTGTTGACCAGGTATTTCAACACAGAATGATCCGTATACATCTTAAAGTGTCTACCCAACAAATAATGTTTGAACTTCTGGAGTGTGTACACCATAGCTAAGCCTTCATGTTCTGTTTTGGAATAATTTTTCTCTGCTTTGGACAAATTCCTACTTGTGAACGCTATAGGATGACCCAAGTCCCCTTCACCAACCTGTGTCAATACTGCTCCCAGCGCAATACATAAGCGTCCACATGCACATGAAATTCCTTCTTCCAATCTGGGAAGACTAAGATCGACGCAGTGACCATCTTCTCCTTCAACACATCCAAGCTCTTCTGGCATTCTTCATTCCAATAGAATGTAACATCCTTTTTTAACAATTTTTCCATCAACGCGGTAATCTGGGCATATCTCTTGATGAATTTCCTACAGTATCCTGTATGCCCCAGTGTTACGTGCAGTTGTTTCGCACTCCTTGGTGCCTCAAATTTGATTATGATCACGATCTTAGCTGGGTCTACCATCAAGCCTTGTTTGCATATCACATGGCCCAACAAGATCCCAAAAGGGACACAAAACAAACATTTTTTTCAGATTGAGCGCGATCTGGTATCTCTGGTATGTATCTAGCATCAAGCACAGACTTGCCACATGGCGCTTCACCAGTCCGAACACTATCCAATCATCGAAGTATACTTCCAGAAATTTATGAATAAAATCCTTGAACGCTGCGATGACTACACGCGAAAAGATCATCGACGCGTTCTTCAACCCAAAAGGCATCACCATATACTGGAAGCATCCCCATTTAGTCGCGAAGGTCGTCTTATTTCTATCCTCCGGTGCGATATTGATTTGATGGTACGCAGAGAACCCATCAGTGAACGAATACACTTCTTGTCCGTCAACATTATCCAGGACCTCATTGGTTAACGAAGTTGGGAAGGGATCATGCACGTAGGCATCATTCAACTTCTTGAGATCTACGCATATCCTTATTTCTTCCTTCTGCTTCTTTTCCTGAATCACTATTGAGCTTACCCAATCAGATTTTTCCACCAGTTCAATAATGCCCGCCGCGAGCATCTTATCTAACTGAACACGGACCCTTTCCTTATAATTCAGATTAAGGCGGTAAGGTCTTTGTTTCACAGGTTTCGTGTCTAGATTTAGGGTGATCTTCATGACACCCAGGTTTCCTATTATCCCTTTCAGATCGGAAAACTTTGTGGGGAACAAGTCCTGATATTCGCGGAGCAGTTTAAGGACCTTATCTACTGTCGCGTCTTCCCAATAGTCGCCAATCTTTGCAAACTTCAGTTCTGCCTCTCTGCTAATGTTCACTTGCCTGGTCTTAAGCGGCTTAGTTATGTCTAGGTTCTCTAGCTATGGTCCTTCAACTCCGCGGTGACCTTCAGTCTCCGGGACATTAATCTTTCTTGGGTCTTCGTCTTCTTCTTCTACTGTTACATTGTAACACTTCAGCGCATGGCTCAGCTAGGTAGTCCAATCAGGTTGAATCAGGTCTAGAGGATCCTGCGATATCTTAAAGATCGTTGTCTTAACCTCCTGCAATGCTTCATCAATAGATTCAAATCCATCCTTAAAATTGAACGTCATAAAAAACCTTTGGCGCAAAACATCTCATTCTTCAGTGCCATGACAGAGCTCTGTTTCTAAGTACCAATTCTTTGGTATATCATCTAGGGTATGACAAAACAGATGGACCCACTTTGGCTGATGCTTCGCTCCATATACTTCAGTCCATTTGGCCAAATGATCGCGTAGATCATTCCTCCCGTCGTACTTTTCTGTTAGTCGTACCTTCGGGTGGCCAAATTGTATCCTTATCATCCTTCTATATTCTCGCCAATCCTCAAAACTGTCCTTGTGTGTACCCCACCATCTTGCAGGTGTAGTGCGTAGCTCCCAATCTAATGCCTGGAAGCGATGCTTCTCTGGCACTTCCCTTTCAAATCCATCCAAAAAATGATCAACATTAGTTAACTTGTCATAGTGAGGCAGATTTCTTACCTCTGGTGATACGCAACGCAATGACTTGGTCATCATATTATAGCGCAGCGTAGATACTTCATTAAGACGGTTCTGCCAGTGCTCTAGTTCTTCGTCCGAATCTAATGTGCAGGAGCTCTCGCGGTCCCATGCAATACGTCTGTCTGCTTTAGGATTCACCCAATCTTGATCTCGCGTTGTTATTTTGTAAATCTGGTCCAAATCGTCATCACTTTCATAATCGCGGACCGGTTCTATATAGCGCGGTCCTTATGCAGGATCCAGTGGCACCACTATGCAGAGCGATTTCTTCTCAAATATCAGTTTTTGCTTCTTTAGGTTGATTACCCCATTCATGTCAGTGGCCCAATCGATCCCAAGGAGCGCAAGGTAGGGATCGCTATCATCCACAATATCTATTACTTCAAAATTCGCTAGTGCGCTCGCGCCTTCGATGTCAACTGTTATCCCCTTCAACCTTCCCATTGGGAAGATTTTCTATTGATTTGCCATCCTTAACTGGATCAGAGACCACTAGAGCACAAGTCTCCCCATTCTTTCCCATGTTTGTTTCGGCAAAACATTTGTGTTGGACCCCAAGTCCAAGATAACTTGGTCCATTTTGTATTCCCCTATCTGCGCGGTGAGTCTCATCTCACGTCCAGTGCTTCCCTTATGCTTACCAAGATTTCTAACTATGTGCGGTTCGCCAGTAGCGTTGTCCTTGCCAGCGCATCAATTGATCAGTTTCTGCAGTCCCTTCACAACCTTACTATCTCGAAGTAGTTTCATGCAGGTCTCCAAGAACGTGGTAATCATGGATGGGTCCATTTTTTCAATCGGTTTCTCCTAACTTCCTGAGGTAGAGGCCTCAACAAAACTTTTATTTGCTTCCATTAACATTTCTTTTGCTCGTTCCAGATTAAACTCGGTCTCCTTTTCTGGTGCTTTGTGGACCCACTCACCCTTTGCACGCTGCTTCCCCTTATCCTCACCAGTTGTTGTTCCACTCTGTAGCATAATGTTTACCTTAGGGTCTTCCTCGCAAGGCTCATCCCTCATCATCTTCAGGTTCTGAGTCAGCTGCGGAGGCTACACACCCTTTTAACGAATCTTAGCCTACAATATAGGGCAATCCTCCATCGCATGGTCAAACTGAGTACAATAACAGCATGAAAATTGCGTCAGATTCGAGCAGTCTCTCGCGTAGTGTCCTAATCCTCCACAATTGTAACAAATAAACTGCCCTCATCCTCTACCAGGCCCTCCTCCACCTCGGCCTCGACCGTGCCCTTGATACTCACCTCGTGCTCCTCCAACGCCTTGGTTCAGATGCTACGTTTCTGCCTGCACCCTGTATGCAGGTGTCTTGTCCATCATTAATTCGTAACTACGACAATTGCACTCATCATGACCTACTGATTGACAAAAATTATAGAAGAGATGTTGTGGTGTCTATACGAATCTCTGCAACAAATGGCAATTATCGGTCGCATGTTTCCCAGCTATCTGGAATATAGCACACCATAGTGCGGGCCCTATATTTGGTCCTGTTGCGGCCTCCAGCCTTAGAGGCATTGGTCCCCCTGCTGCAACATAATTCACAAAGACTAGACAATGATCCTTGTCATGCCCCTGACCTTTGCATTTCAGGCACCGGACTTCTTCGTGTTCCTTTAGACAAGCTGTTCTGTCTTTCTTCAGAATTCATTTCAAGGCAAAGGTTCTGCAACTGCGTGTGAATCTGCTAAACCCCAAGATTAACATCCTATATTGGTTTCTTATGCAGTCTCATTGCAATTTCCAGGGCTTCCGCTTGGGTCCCAATCTTCTGTTGTGATAGCGCAACCCTTAGGTGGGGCAGGAGCGAGGTCACAAACCATTTGCAGCGCTGCTCATTAGTTAGGTTCATGTTGGCTTCACGGATCGTACACTTCAATCTTTGATCCAAATCCCATGGCGTCTCCCCAAGCTTCATCATGATCTTGAATCCCACAATGGATTGCACTTGACACTTAGGTCTACTGAATTCCCTATTCAGCGCAGTTTGGATATCAGCGAACGCGGACGTCAGGTTATCAGTACTGTACTTAATGTCCCACGATAGTGCGCGGTCCTGCAAAGCACTAACCAATGTTGATTTCTTCATTAGATCGTCTATAATACCCTGAAATTCCCATACAGCCTTCCCGATGAACCAAATCTTGTCTGGATCTTCATTTCCTACACCCTTGAATACAGGGAACTTTACGAAGTTCGCCATGTTGAACAATGGTGGAGGTGGCAGTGGTGTGGGCGATGGGATAAGTGGTGGAGGTGGTGTGGATGGAGGCGGTGTAGGTATTTGTGGGAACCCTTGTCTTATCAACTGAATAGTGCTCAACGGAGAAGCTAGTGCTTCTCCTTCGTCGTCACTTAGAGGAGGCTCAATCAACAGGCTATACTCAGGACCTTTTATTCCTCTGTCCCTGAAAGACCTTCCACTTCTCGTAGCTCCAAACATTAAGGTAACTGCATGACCTGCTTTTCACACAATAGCATCTTAATCCAAGTATTTAATGATTTCCAATACTTAAAACTCGTGGCCCCTTGAAGAAGCGATGCTCTTACTCGTTGTAGCTGACTGAAGTATTAACCGCGAACTCTGTCACAAACCCTCTCCTATGATACAATCAAGCCAATGATAGACAGCGCGTGCAATCTTATCTTTAGAGGCTTCCAATATCTTCGCGAACTCCGGGGTCCACACAATTGGACTGTCGAACCTCCACCTTCCCTGGTCGTCTGCCAACTTCGCGATCCACTTGTATAATTCAACCGAGAAAGAACAAAAGAAGATTTCGTGAATTTTTGTGTACAAATATCTGTCCAACCACTGTTCCTTCGTCAATCGTGGATTCCTGTTTTCTTGCGCCCCGAATTCATGAATTTTTCTATCCAACTAGTCTTTAATCTCCTTCTTAGTTGGATTCCAATGATGCGACATCACACATCTCGTTATGAAAATCTCGGTCCCAGCAACGAAACCATTTGTTGGCTTGATGGGCCCTGACCTAGGTTTAGCATTAGTCAGCCAAGCAAATCCCTACACTATTTGCCCTTTCGACATCAATCCGTGGAGCACGGACTGAAGTCTCACCCGAAGCAGTATGGGGGGATGTTGGAACCAAGTTTCCGCACCCTAAGATGGTTGTGATGTCGGTTTTATACCTTAACGCTGCCTTCGCAGATCGATAAGACCTTATGCCTTATCAACATACTTCTCTATTAGTCTTTCAAAACCTCCGCGAAGGTCTGCGATCGCTCTTCGGGTAACCCTAACAAGCGATCTCGACACTTACGCGCCTATGTAACTACTTTGCTGTATAGTTCTTCGAATTATATTAAGTGTTCACTAATTCTACTATGCAATTTAGATTATCTTTGCGTAAACATATATCTCTACTTGAGCTCATATAATAGAGGAAAACATATAGATTCACTCATCAATTTAACAATACAACATAAACCCAATGCTTAACATAACATAATCGCATGCAATTGACATAAGTAAAATACACAGTGATTTCAGAATACTCTTTTTTATTGATGATCCAAATTTCTAGTACAGACTCTGACTACCCTGCACACACAGCTGCAGGGGTCCGTGCACTCAGCTGTGGACTTCTACCCTAGGCCTCCGTGCACTCAGCTACAAAGCCTCTTTCCTATGCTAAGACTCTCGCTCTTATCTCTTTACAAACTCATCAATGACTCTATCTCCATCAATTCTATTGAACATCCTAAAACCTACTTAGACTCCTTTAAGACCTCCTTTTTTACAATCCCATGGCTTGCAGACCAAGGGCGGATCTCATCAAGCTGATACAACCTATCTAAACTAAGCGCAAAAACCCTTTTTGACTCTTGATATCTTCGTGCTCTGCGACCACAAAATGCGGAGACTTTACATTTCTTTATACAAAATTTGGGCCTTCTGCCCCAAAACTTGGGTTTTTAACCCCAAAATTGACCCCAGGGGATCTGTGCCCAATAGTAAGGGAATAGGAGCTTGGAGGGTTTTAAAATTGGTTAAGTGTTGGCCAGAGTCAGTCAGTAAGGAAGAGGGATCTCAGTGATCAACCAGATAACTAATCAATTAGCCCTTAATAATTGATGCATGCATAGATTTCGAGTTACCTTGTTGAGATGGAGATTCAAAGGCAGTCTACTATAAGTCGTAGACTATTCCAATGTGTACAGGTGGTCCATGTAATTAGAAGAAGATCCTAGATGGATTGCGCAATCCAATTGAGGGATTTTCCTAAATAATAGGGGCTAATTTCCTCAAGGAAAAATGCAAGGGAATAGGAGCTTGGAGGGTTTGAAAATTGGCTGTGTGTTGGCCAGAGTCAGTGAGTCAGGCAGAGGGATAAACTATACACTTGCAGGTTGTGCTCAGGCTTGAGTGACATATGTATTTCATCTCTATTCTTTGATTAATGTAATACAAATAGGAAGGGGTTTTGAGAAGTTGCTTTCCTCTAGATAAATCTCTGTGCATATGTGAAAATTCTTTTTTCATGTTTATGATTTGTGTTCTTGATCTTGAATTGAGTTTCCCAGAATAGTAGAGTAGATTTGAGTCTTGTGTTTTGGTAAATTTCATGAGCAGTTTCAGATCTACACGATAATTTCTATAGGCGTAACAATATTTTTGGATAAAGGGTTTCTTTGTGATACTTCAAATGAGAGAGAGAAAACTCATGAGCAAGATAAAACCAACAGATATGATATAGACACTGAGAAGAGACTTTGACACATGCATTGGAGGCCATCTGTTTACTTGCCACAAAATGATGATTTGATGTTTGGAATGGAGCAAATATGTTAACAATTTGTTGTATGAAAGAAAGATATACTCCCAACACAACCACTGTAGGGATCACAACCCTCTTCATGAGTATATCCATTTGAATGAAAATGATGCTAAAATGTTGATGGCTTGCTTGTTGAGCAAGAGCTTAGCTTTACATGCTTTCCCTCCTCTAGTGAGTTAGATCCTTGGTGAGATTTTTCCTAAATTTAAGATATTAAAGTAGGCTACAGAGGATGACATATTCACGGTGCTAGAGATTATAGCATGGGAATTTGTTGTTGATAATTATTTGTTGATCGTAGCATAAATGTGATAAAATATAGGATAGTGAAAGTTAGGGTGTAGATTTATGTATTTTTTAGAGTGGATTGAAGGTTCTAGAGGTTGTGCCCTCATAGGATCCATCTTATAGTGTCATTGTTAGATATCAAGGAAAATAGGATCAATGATCTATGTTTGTATATGGTGTGAATCTATATTTGAAGACTATTGAGGAGTTTAAATAATTGCCCACGATTTTTTTTGAGAGAATACATGAGCCCTTGTTACATAATCATGGTGTATATTAAGTGAATCCATATGATCTTGCTGGGGCTTTTAACTTGGGGAAATGGATAAGTGACAGATATATTGAATATTGGATAGAAAAGCATTGACCTCCCGTGATGAAGGGGTTGATAGATTTCTTTCGACACAGAAGAGGTTGTGTGTCCTTCCTATTTAATCAAAAGGGAGATAGGGAATTGATATTCCATAGTGCCCCTTACATCTTGGATTGCCAAAGACTATGTTTTAATCACTATACATTGGATTTCAATCTTGAGGAGCGTATTTCCAAAAGGGTCCTAGTATGGGTCCATTTACAACAATTGCCATAAATGTTTTGGGATGATTTGAGATTCTAGGTTATATGTACTAGTATCAGTAAATTCTAGAAAGGGAATTTTCGTAGTGATTTGATATGCTTCTTCACACATCTATGTTAAAACTTAAGGGTGATATTAAGATAGGGATTCCAATAGAAATATAACTAAACTAGATGCCCGGTGTCACCTCTAAGAACTAGAGTAAGAGTAATTATTCCTCAAATGTAATGTGTCCCATGAATATGATCATTTTAGCAAACACTATGGGAAAGGCAACCCCCTATCGCTTACCTAGATGAGAAGCCAATGTAAATGGTGGTTAGGAAGAAACACACTAAGGAATATCCCATACATTTCATCTACTTAATTTAATATTGATAAATTGTTATGCTTCCTTGAATGAGAAGGAGAAGGATATAAACAATGAGAAGTCATCAGAAGAACCATGGGAAGAAAATGAGTGAGAAAAAACTTAAAAAGGAAACATATTGAAAATAAGAAGAAATATACAAGCACAATGATGACGAACAACCATTCAAGATGGTAGGGGATGTTGATCTCTCAACATAGGAAGCAACCAAACCAAATATTGGGAGTCCTACCTATGTGGGTGTAATGTTAAATAGTCATTTAACTCTCCACCAACCATGAGTGATTTTTTTATAGAAAAGGAACATGATAATGAGAAAATGAATGAAAATAAAGTTTGGGGATTGAAATCTTCATTCACCAAGTTTGACTAAGATTTTGAAGGCTTCTTGAAAACTGTGCAAATTCTATTTGATGCATTTTGGAAGGAAATTCAGAAAAGAAATATGATAATGAGAAAAATGTATTGAAAATAAAGATGTGAGGATTGCAATCTTCATTCACCAATTTTGAATATGCTTTTGAAACCTTCTTCAAAACCATGCATATTCTATTTGATGCATCTCGTTACATAATTAGTGTGTAGAATGATGCCCAAGTAGATATATCACTGCGGGCATGAATATTGTGAAAAAAATATTTACCATCTTACCCATCCTAAGATTGGGATGGAGAGGTCCACAGGTGGTAGCACAATTGGGAAAAAAAGCATGTTGGCAAGCCCTTGTGCATCCAGGTTTTACATTCTTTTCTTGGTTAAAAACAACTATATGAGTATGTTGGCGACCTCTCTTATTTTTAATACAAAAATTGTTGTGGTTTAAAAAAACTAACATATTACTTAACAATTGATTGGAAATTTTTCAACTGTTTATTTGTTGATATGGACATCAATAATTTTTGTATCAAATTAGCATTGTTTTATTTTCTTGTAAATAACCATGATAATATTTATAAACAACACTTTATCCACGGTGAACATTTTTTAGTGGACAACTCTCTACTTGATTGTTAAGCATAACAATTACTAGGTATTATTAATAGTTTATTAATACATTTCTTGATAAATTCATAACTAATTTTCCAACTCACATAAAATCAACTAATGGATTTTAGATAATATTTTTTACCTCTTGCATTCTTGAATTATGAACTCCAGCAAATTTTCTATAAAATCAAATTCGACATTGATCACTTCCCTCATTGTTATTAAAAAATTATTATTATGGTTTTATTGTCATTAAAAATTGTAACCATATTATTCAAGGAATGTGATTGTTAAAAACTTTTTTATTACAACATTATGGACAAAATTTCACTGATCTCCTTATGTAATGTGATATACAATATCACAACAAAATTCATATCTAACCACTTGAATTCCGTCACATCATAGATCTCCTTGCAAGAGCAAGGGGGCTATACATAACGACACCTAATCCTTGATGGAATTATAGTAGCCTATGAAATGATTCACTCATTTATGAACAACAAAAAACCTAGCATGATGATCAAACTTGATATGTCCAAGGTGTTTGATCGTTTAAAATGGGAATTTCTAGAAGGAATGCTAAGGGTTCTCAATTTTTGTTAACATTGGATCATATGGGTAAAGAATTTTGTTTCCTCTTCTTTTTTCTAAGTTTTTGTGAATGGCTTTCCTTCTAAACCCTTCAATCCTTAAAGAGGAATCAAACAAGGGAACCCTCTTTCTCCCTTCTTGTTCATTCTTATGGCATAAGGCCTAGGTAGGAGTCTTCACAAGTAGTGGCAAGAGGAAGTCTTAAAGGCTTTGGCTTGCACCATGGAGCTGGTTCTTTTTCACACTTATAATTCATGAATGACACAATGCTTTTTGGTTCACCCACAAGTGAGCATGCCATGAATATCAACACATCCTTCGACACATTTCTACAAGATTTTGTCACTCTCATCAATCAAGGTAAATCCCTTACTTTCTTCTTTAATACTCCTATGAATATTCAAAGAAATATTACTATAGTATTGAGGTTTTGAAGAATATATTTTCCCTATAAATATTTGGGTGTGATGCACCCCATGCTTGGGTACACTAAAAAATTTGTTTCTTTTGCATATTCAACTATAAGATTTGTTGCATATTCACTCTCTACAACAAGCCACCCCTGATTTGAGATTATGATTCCACAAGGATGGATGCCTAGGCGAGCTCTATCACTCACATTCAATTAACTCACAATCTTTCTTTGTTCACATGGTCACGTAGCCATCATAATTGTAAAAATTTACTAAATCCATCCAACATCAATCTCATCTTTCTTCTCCCTTTCTGTTATGAAACTAGCTCACAAAAAGATAGAAAAGATAGATCAACGCCTTAGAAATAAGCCTCTTCGAGGGGGCAAACTCCTTTATATTACACAAATGAACAATTTTTCGATGATACAAATGACAATACCTCCTTTCTATATATAGGAGTCTAATGGGTCATAATATAATTAGAGATGACATAACAATAATAATGTAAAGGCACAATAATAACAATAGTGGGCTTTTATGGGGCACAATAATAACAATATGGGGACTAAATGGGCACAAAAATATAATAAGGGGGTTGTACTAATAATAAGGGGTTACACTAGTAGTCTAGGGATCTAACATGCCCCTCTCCTTCAAAAAGTGTTGTCTTCAACGCTTGAGTAGTTCTTGATGCTTGAGTAGTTTGAATTGTGGAGGTCACTAGGTTGAGTCCTATTAGATTGACCAAAATTTTGTTATGTGGGGATATTGGCGTGTCGAAAGGTGCATTTGTTCGAACCCATAAAAGTGCATTCTGTAGAACTACAATAGTGCAATTTGTCAAAGATGCCTTGAAAAGTGAATTTTGTTGATTGTTTAATTTTTACTATGTTTTTGGGGTGTTTTTAAAGTCCAAATTAATTTCTGAAAAAGGGAGAATGGTTGTATTATTTTTATGATCTTAAAAGGAGACATGAGGAGCCATGAGGACATATTTTTTTATATCAATAAGCTATATTTATCTTGTTGTTATGTTCTGGGATTATGAGCAGATTTTATTTTGATGATCGTAACAAGAATTGAAGAAGCTATTATGGTTGTAAATTGATGAGTAGATGGTGATTCCACTAGTATGAAAAAATTTATGGTAGGTTATTGTTGTTAATTCTTATGGATCTAGTATGAAATATTGTGAAAAGTGGTCTACTATAGATTGAAGGAGGAGGTGGTGCCTTCGTTGACATTGGTGCCTCAATCAGGTTGGAGCCTACTACAAATAAGTGCTTGCATATTTTCAAGGTTGGTGCCTCAATCAGATTGTAACCTATAATAGGTTGGTTCCTCTAGCAAGTTGGTGCCTGCAAATTGTTAATTTGGCAGCTCAGGGACAAATTGCCTCCTTTGGACAACATTCCTCATCAAGATTGATCCATTCTAGCCCTTGGAAAAATTTAATTTGGTTAAGTAAAAATATATTTTTAATATGGGAACCCATGTGTACAAAACGATAGGTCGAACCAAAAGAGAAATTGGACACCCTTGGATGGCTATAAATACAAGTCAAGTGACCCTCATTTGGACATCATCAATCATTCTTCTTTCTTTGGTTTGGCTCACATAGGTTTGAAGTTGGTTCACAAGAAATTGGTTCGCATATGTCCAAAATTGCAGGGTTCGATCTCGCATGTGTGAATTATGGTTTTTGGTTCGTAGACGTAGGGCTGCCACAAGGGAATTTCGGCTGTAGCCGCATGCACGCAAGCCTCTCCGTGTGACTGAAACGTTTCAGCCACACACATATCTCTCTCTTTGTGCGACTGGAAACTAGGGTTTCATTTGACAGTTGACCACAAATTTTGACAATTGATCAGAGATGTTGATAGTTGACCACAAGCTTTTGAATCATGATTTCTTCTAGTATTATTGTTGGGTTCATCTCTGGGATATTGTTTGGTTAGTTTTACTAGTTAGTCTTGTGAATGAATAAATGGATCATTGTACTCTCTTTGCTGAAGCAATCAATGAAAATATAAGAAGAAGAAGAATTTGAAAGGGTTTTCCCCTTTGTGGGGTTTTTCCCTAGTTCCGACCAATCCTGGTGTCTTTATGTGTAAATATTTTTCTTCTATTGTTCCTTTATGTTCTGTTGCATTGTTGAGGATATTGTTCTTTCTATATAATTTCATATGTTGTTAAATATTTCATGATGTTTTGGGGTGATTTAAATATGCAAATGATGAAATGAAATTATCTAAAGCAAAGAAAAATATAGCCATAAGAAAAATTATCATGGTATCAAAGTTGGGCTGAAGAAAATTCATTGAGATCACCCCTGAGAAGACACCTTTGACGGAAGCAAGAGAAGATGGAGGAGACCTAAAATAATTCTAGGGTTTGAAGGAAACCCTAGTCAATTTGGTTATTAGGGTTTGATTGATTACATGAGGCTAGGGTTTGGAAGAAACCCTAGAATATGAAAAATGTTTGAGTTTTACAGTCTTGAAACCCTAGAATGATCAATGAGATGTTGTTCTAGCACTTGTGATAGTTTCAGTGTAACCCTAGATGTGCTAGTCTCAATTATGCCTGGTTGCTGATGAAGTCAATGGAAATATTGAAGGCAAAATTGTTACATGGATAATGGAGAATACTAAACTCTTGGAGGCTAGTCCAAGAGAGATACGATCAATTTTCATTAAAGATAAGTAACTTTTATATTTATGTTATTTCTTTTTGATAGTAGAGTTATTGTTTTGATTATTGCTTATACTTCCTGCATGAATATTTGAGTATGTGAATACTTTTAACCTCTAGAGGAGATGTGAAAAGTAGATCCTTCTTAAATATCATCTAAGGTGTAGGAAAAGAGAGCTAGTGCAAGAAGAGAAAAGTAGGTGCTAGAAAAGGAAGGAAGTACCCGCGGAAAGTCTTTGTGAAAGTTTTCAAAATAGCATTTGAAAATTAAAATATGTAAGTGCTATAGCTGCCAACAATAAATAAGTGTTACAAGTTGGAAAGGTATATGAATACTAAAAGGTATGTGAAGTATATTATTTTAGTGTTATGATTTAACTACAAGATTTGATGGAAATTTAAGCCCTAAGGTATGTCGATAATATCGCCTTCATGAATAACTCATGCATGCATATGAAAGTATGTTTTATTCCTAGTACATGTGATATATTGGTTCTCCTGATATTTGGAAAAACATGGTGGATTTCCTGATTTTATAAATTTGGATATAAACATTGGTTTTGATAGCTTGATATTATTATTAATGCTTATAATAAGCATGGTAACACTGATGATAAAAGTGTGATAATAAGATTGATACTCTTGTTGATCTTGGTTAGGTTTTGTTAAGCTTAGTAAATTTGACAAAGTGGCTAATTTGGATGCCCAAACTTGATGTTGTGATTACAATCCTTGAAGTATGAAGAAGATACATTTATATGATTCTAACCTTTGATGAAGATTTGATGACATGTTCATATGTGATGATGTAGTTGATGATGACTTGTTATGTCCATGATGCATATATGTTTGAGAACTTGATATAGTTTGACTTCATAACCTAAACATTTTATGCATAGCAATATTACGATAGACAAGTTGATGTGTTGATTGATGATGATTAAAGAGACTTCTTGTTCATAGAGAGAAACTCTCCATGATACCTCAACATCTATTATTATTTGCATTAAATTAATGCAATTCTGTTGGTTGTTGAAGCAAGGTTTTTGGACATGCATGAATGATCACCTGATGTTGTTAGTTATGGTCAGAGCTGAGAAGGTTTCTTCTAGTCCAAATCCATAGCCATTGGGAGAAAGGATTAAGGGTGCGACTACAGGCCTCCCATCCACACAAAAGAACGCATATGGGTGCGGTTGAGCTTGTGGGATACAAAAAATAAAATCTTATGCTTGAAACCAAGAGCGCACCAGGAGTATGATAGACTTACGGTCATGAAACACATGATAGAAATTTCTATGGACATAAAATGAATAGTAAGATCTACATAATGTTTGACTTCTTGTTGTTGAGAAATATAGGGCATTAGTATTAGTTGATTTCTCTTCTATTAGTGACTTCTTGTGAATGTTTTTTACATGATTAGATTAGGATATTATTTACGTTAGATTCTTAGTGTTATTATTCATCAAACAATAACCAATGCATGAAAATAAATAGACAAGAGACACAGCATGTAGGCTATGAGCCAGGGCCAAAACCTCTCACTCTTTGAGAGAAAACCTGTACAAATTATTCTTATAGAGATTCCAATTGACGAATACCAGGACCAAGAACCTTGACCTATTAGCCACTCCGAGACCAAGACACTGTCTTCTCTTATTCTTATCCTCTTCGATCTGCTTGTTATCACCGAGATCTTCTTGCTGTCTTCATATTGAGAGCATCGATCTCTTTCCTTTATCTAGTACTGATGTCATTCCTTTAAGGTATCACCAAGTCCTTGATGTTCCACTGCCTCACTGAATTGTAGCTCTTCCATGAAACCTAACTGTCCTATGTATCATTGTAATCACTGTTCTTGATTGCTAGATCTGAATTCCTCTCACGGAAATGAAATCTGAATTCACCTACCAAAACAGAGATCCGAATATCTAGAGGTCCAAGCCCATCACTGTTTTCTTCATCTGAAAATATCCTCACTGTTGGCTGAGATTACCCTCAGAAAATCTCAGACAAATATGAACTCTCTAGCTATGCCAAAGATCTGAATTTATCTCTGCCTTTCCCATATGAAAAACTCAGAGATATCATCGAACATTTGGCTATACTCCATTATCGAAACTTTAAAACAATCCAAACTTGTGATTGTTTCAAGAGTATGGAACTATGGTCTATACAGAGACCAATCTTCATTGTCACTGTGTTCTACATTTAAGAGGGATCTGAATTCCCTTCTCTATAGAACTGTAGTCTTGTAACCTTCAAATTGCAGCCTTTACCAAAACATATATGATCCGAATCCCTTTTTCTTCTAGATTCACTGAAATCTCATAGATATGCGAAGTTCCGGACTACAGTAATGCGAGGAGCCTAGCCTCCTATATATAATGATTCGACCATGTAATTAAGTCGACTTTAGCATCCAAATGGGCGTGTCACTTTGGGTGAGCTGACATGAGTTATTCCTTCATTTTGCAAAACGACATCAAGAGAAGAGAGTTGTGCTTGTCTTTGGAGGGCTTTCTAGACATTTAATTGACTTTTATACATTTTACACATGCTCAAGAAGAGCTCTTCATACATGACATTAATTATTTGACCTTAATCAAAAATCCTAAGGCTCTTAATGGGATCCATCTAAAATAAAATCATTTTCTCATGAAACCCATGAAGCAAGGCTTACAATAATAATTTTATTTTCTTCATTACATCATTTACAGAAGTCACAATTACATGTGACTATGAAGATCGATCCTAGTTACACTTTTCAACACTCCCTATTAACTAGGGAGGTATTCATAATGGTACTTGGTCATTCTCAATCTGAAGAATTTATCATAAGAAGAATCGGATTGGTAACCCATCTGTCTAGCATCATATCAACCAACATTTTCACATAGCAAAGCCTTGATTAACAACTCTATCCACATGATCAGAGAACAATGCTGGCGAGACCAATGATTCATAGACACCAAAATCATCGTATCTCAAGGTACATACTCCACTCGAGTCTTCATAGAGTATGATCTTATTTGGAATATTCTTATCTTGGATAGCCAATCCTCAAAGAATATCGATCCATGACTACTCTCATCTTGGATGCCCTATCTCATCCTCAAAGCATCGAATTCCAGATGATTCCCTGATCCTCCATTATGTCTTCCCAGGTGAAGACCATAATGATGTGTCTATCTCTCCCTCTCAGTTAGGGAGGACATATCAATTCCAATAATGGAATGTACTCATTCCTATGGAAGAAATATACCTAAACTCCCTCTTGGCTTAGGAATTTCCAAGTTTCTTCCAAGTAAGAACTTTCTTTTAGGCTTCCTCTTAATTAGGGACATATAAAACCTCCTCGAGTAGTTGCTTGAAGAGATCCTTCCTTCGATGTCATGAATTTTCTTTGTCCAAGAGTCTTCATCTTTTGTGGCTTCTACACATGGCATATACCATCCATCACTTTCATCCATGAGTCAGTGATGTCATCATTCCTTTCACTAGAAAGTGATCCATCAATCTTCATCTAGCCTTGCTTCATGCCATACTGCTTTCTTCATGCCATATTTTTTGGAGTATCTTACATCCTTCTATATGGTCCTCTTGGAAGTCATCCACAGTGCTTCCCTTTGGCAGTCCTGCATAAGCCCATCCAGATATTTGTTCAAAAATAAGAAATGAATACTTAAATCAAAATTACCTTTGTGATGGTATTTCATCATGACATCTTCTAGTGTGCATCAACATCTTCCATGTTGCCACATCTCCAAAGGTACCCATTGTCAAGGGTTTCCATATTTTTTAGACTTCCATCAGAGTCTTCATATATTTCCGGGAGATTTCCTAGTCAAATCTTTCTTGGTCTTTTGGATGTTGATTTCCTTTTACCATGGTTTCATATCTCATGATCTCTTCCTTCCTTTCTTCACACATTTCATTATGAGGAGCTTCCAGTCATAGTTCCTTAATTGTAGTCAACCAACTCATACTTCATATGAGGACATGTTATGTTGATTTCATCTCGTGTGACCTATGCCTTCCTGCATCCTTTCAGAGGAGGAGATCTTTTTCCTTTGATCATGCTTCTCAAGATAGAATTAGTGATCCATGTTACCTGCAACCATACGATATGACTTATAATATTAAATACAAGCATACACACCTCATTTACGTTTAGGTCATATAGGCTTCTTTCAACAGATTCCTTGATTGAAAATGTCTTCAATCCATTTATCTGCTACATCTCTTATGTCATCATACCATCATCCCATGAACTCCACAAGTTGGAGTCCCTGATGAAAAACACTTGCTTCTTTTCTAGATCGGTGAACCCTCCGATGAGGATTTCATCAAAGAATCTTGAGGATCTTGTATATCCTTATCTGATAGATGTTTCCTTTTTTACTTGATGTATGATGAGCCTTGTCCTGTATGACTTATTTCTTTCCTTAAGTTTGCAATGAGGTTCCCAAGATCTATAACCTTCATTTTTGGCTACCATGGATTTTTTTTAGACATCCTTCATGTTTCCTATGGTGATGTCACGCGCTCTTGTTTCTAATTCTTCCATGATGCCACGGTGCATCTTATTATTTCTTATAGCCATAGCCTATAACTTAAGATTTAGAAGCTATGTCAAGACCTTTTGTGAGGGAGACTATCTCAGTCATAGTAGAGATCTCTTACTTCCTCTTTTCTTGGACTTCTTCTCTTCAACTTCCTCCACTTCTGCGGTGATATGGGCTTATTCTCTTCTTTTGATATTGTCCCTTTAAGACAATCTTTCTTGTAATGTCCATAATTTTTATATCCATATCATTGAATCTCAACTATGCTCTTTTTTTGTTTTTTGTTTTTTGTCTTGTTTTTTTTTTTTTGTTTTTGTTTTTGTTTTTGTTTTCTTGTTTTTGTTTTTTGTTTTTTTTTGTTTTGTTTTGTTTTGTTTTGTTTTTTTTTGTTTTTTGTTTTTTGTTTTTGTTTTGTTTTTTGTTTTTGTTTTTGTTTTGTTTTTTGTTTTTGTTTTTTGTTTTTTGTTTTTGTTTCTTGTTTCTTGTTTTTTTGTTTTTTGTTTTTGTTTTTTTGTTTTTTGTTTTTTTGTTTTGTTTTTGTTGTTGTTTTTTTTTTGTTGGTTGTTGTTGTTGTTGTTGTTTTTTTTTTTTTTCGAGGACCAAAATTTTCTGAACTTCCCTTTCCTTCTTGCAAATGCTTGAGTCCTTTATCCTTCAACGATTTTGCCCTCAACTTGTCTTCTTCTACCTTACATAGAAACCATAATTTATCAAATGAGGTAATTTTATTATCCCCATGGACATTTGTTACCTTGTTCATCAATTAGTGCATTTAGAACAATGATGTTTATCTTCTTATCATCTCTCCCAGATCTCACAGTTGAGATCTTATGAAGATATCCCTTAATTCTTTGATACCTTCAATTTTGTGTAGATCAGATCTAAGTCATGTGACCTTCTTTATCACATCTTCAGAGAATATTCTTACGAGATTAACATATACATCTCTTTGATGTCTCCAATGTTTCTATATGAGGGGATCTTTCATAAGAATCCCTTTCCATGAATTTGGAGGAGACCTTTTTCATTGATGGGTTCAATGACTTCACTTTCTTCGAGGACTATGTCTATCCTCCTTTTTCATGCAAGGAATTTCGATGACCAAACCAACTTATAGATCTCCTTGCAAACACAAAGTCTTTTTACCAAATTTGACTAACGAATGAAAGATACTTACTTGACAAGTGAAGATGAAATATTCAACTTGATTACTTTGATGATGGTTGAAAATGATGTATTATTGCTCCCGCTTGGATGATATTCTTCAAGGAAAAGGAGAGGATCCTGGCTTCAATGAGAGGGAACATGCCTCATAGCTCTGAAGATGATGATAATTCCTTTCTCTTTCAAGATACTTCAACTACTTTGGTAGTGAATGAGTGCAGATCATAATTGCTTCTAGGGTTGCAAATTTCTCTAAGATGATGTGATCTTCATCTTTAAATTCCTTCGAGATACCTTGATTTGTAGATAACTTGATGAGGGTCTTTGTGGTCTTTTGATGATGACTAGAGGATCCAAAATTTTTGTTGTTGTAGACTGCTTCTTTGATCTAGGGTTTTATTCTTTAATGTAGATCTTGATCTTTTGATTTGATAGCCTTCGACTTGCTTAGATTCCTTTCTTGAAACTCGAT
The DNA here is from genome assembly GCA_000404065.3 of Pinus taeda. NCBI lineage: Eukaryota > Viridiplantae > Streptophyta > Pinopsida > Pinales > Pinaceae > Pinus > Pinus taeda. The sequence continues at coordinate 114,979 of APFE031181133.1, read as the reverse complement.
CCTTGAGTGTCTCTTTGATTAGATGCCCTTCCTTTGACTTCAACACCTTAGCTCTGATACCTTTTTGAGAAATCTAGGGCATTATTATTAGTTGATTTCTCTTCTATTAGTGACTTCTTGTGAATTATTTTTACATGATTATATTATGATCTTCTTTATGTTAGATTCTTAGTGTTCTTCTTCATCAAATAGCAACCAATGAATGAACATAAATAGACAAGAGACACAACATGTATTCTATGAGCCAGGGCCAAAGCCTCTCACTCTTTGAAAGGAAAACCCACACAAATTCTTCTTATAGAGATTCCAATTGACGAATACCAAGACCAAGACCCTTGATCTATTATCCACTCCAAGACTAAGACACTGTATTGTCTTCTTCTTCTCCTCTTCAATCTGCTTGTCACCACCAAGATCTTCTTGTTGTCTTCATATTGAGAGCATCAACCTCTTTCCTTTATCTAGTACTGATGTCCTTCCTTTAAGGCAACACTGAGACCTTGATGTTCCACTGCCTCACTAAATTGCAGCTCTTCCATGACACCTAACTGTCCTTCGTATCACTGTAATCATTGTTCTTGATTACTAGATCGGAATTCCTCTCATTGCAATGACATCCGAATTCACCCACCAAACTAGAGATATAAATTTCTAGAGGTCCGAGCCCATCACTTTTTTCTTCATTCAAAAATATCCTCACTGTTGACTGAGATTACCCTCCGAAAATCTCAGAGAAATCCAAACTCTCTAATTGTGCCAAATCTCCAAATTTATCTATGCCTTTCCAATATGAAAAATTCAGAGATATCACCAAACCGTTGGCTATAATCCATCATTGAAACTTTAGAACAATCCAAACTTGTGACTTTTCAAGAGTATCAAACTATGGTCTATATAGAGGCCAATATTCATTGTCACTATGTTCTACATTTAAGAGGGATCTGAATTCCCTTCTGCATAGAAATGTATTCTTGTAACCTTCGAACTATAGCCTTTACCAAAACATAGACGATCCAAATCCTTTTGTTGTATCTATTCACCAAAATCTCAGAGATATGCGAAGTTCTAGACTATAGTAATGTGAGGAGCCTAGCCTCCTATATATAATGATTCGACCATCTACTTAAGCCAACTTTAGCATCCAAATGGGTGTGTCACTTTGGGTGAGCCGACATGAGTTATTCCTTCATTTTACAGGCCGACATAAAGAGAAGAGGGTTGTGCTTGTCTTTCGAGGGATTTCTAGACATATAATTGACTCATATACATTTTACACAGGCTCAATAAGAGCTCTTCATACATGACATTAATTCTTTGACATTAATGACAAATCCTAAGGCTCTCTATGGGAGCCATCTAAAATAAAATAACTTTCTCATGAAACCCATGAAGCAAGGGTTACAATAATAATTTTATTTTCTTCATTACATCATTCACAAAAGTCACAATTACATGTCATTATGAAGACCAAACCTAGTTACACTTTTCAATAGTTGCAGGGATCAAAATGAAGAATTTTTAATAGTAATATCTCTCTAGAAAAATGTGAAGTGACCTACCTTTTGGAATCTACTCTTACATGTGTTGTAGGGTTGAAATTTCGAAAATCATCGCTAATAGAATCTTGAGGATAATTTCATAATTACAATTGATTGTTGTCTTGTGCAGATACTTTATGTTGCAGAGAATGTGAATGTATTAAATCATATTGTGGTTGCAGGGGTTTGCATATTAGTATGTTATTCATCCCGATTTGATCATTAGAGCTAGTATGTCAACAAATGATTAATCCTCAATATGTAGTAATTTCTATTCTAGTTATTACAAATATTTTATGATGAATGGATGTCATAAAATTATATGATTTATACATGGTGTATGAATTTAGATTTAGTGGCATAAATGATTCATATTATTATCATGTGGATGAATTGATGAAGTCCAACATGATATTGCTTGGTAAATGACAATTGCTGACATAACATTAGATAATGTTGTAATCTAGTACTTGAATGTGATCCCTACTTAGATTGAGTTTGAAAATGATATTTTTTATGGATTTGATATTAACTTGGTTTGACATTTAAGACTTGATAAGCATAATTGGTTGATTTGGTTGCGTAATATTGATTTGTTTGAAGTTGTGTATATTGGAGTGGTCAACATTATGTTTCAGAAAGCATTGTATGGTTTGAACAAAACTCCTCAAGCCTATTATGTCCACATTGACATCTACCTAGTGAAGCTTTGAAGTCGTGCCGATCCAAACCTCTATTTCAAAGTGGTCCAAGGTATGCCTTTGATTTTGGTGTTATTTTTGAAGATCTATTCTTGACATGTAATGAGCATTTGTTTATAAAAATAAGAGGGGTTTGGCCTCAGAGTTTTAGATGAAGGATCTTGGCATGATACGTTACTTTCTGGGATTAGAAGTTTGAAAGGGAATATATGACATGAAGCTAGTAGCAAGTTTTGGAAAGACATAATGCAAATCCTTGGACACCCAATGGAATTGAATTATGCAGAGATGTTTTTGGATACTGATAGTTGGTTGAGGCATTGATGTTCCCTGAGAACATCTGTCTGGTATATGCTTTGCAATAAACACCTTGAATACAAATTGACTTTCTGCCGAGCACATTTTTGAAAGATCTGACGATTAATCTTGATCTAAGGTATTCTGCTAGACATGTACGATTGCATGGATACATTGATGTTGACTGGCCTAGATACATTATTGAGAAAAAAAACACATTTGGGTGTTTCTTTAGTTTGGGATATGCCATGACATCTTGGATGAATAAGAAATAGAAGTCCATATTTTCAAGCATGATCGACGTTGAGTACATTTTTGCTAGCATGGTTATCTGCGAGACAATTTAGTTAAGAAAGATTTCTAGAGAGATGTGTAAGCATATTCTGGATATAGCAGTTATATATTGTGAAAGAAAGAGTTGGATCTGATTAGCAAAGAATCTATTACATATAGATTGGATAGAGATATCTTCATAGATTGAGATAGTGTTGCTGTATGAGACAATATTAGGTTTGTGGTTGTTTCCTTCATGAGAGGAAAGATGAATAAGGTATCCTTTCATGACATGTATTTTCTCTAACATGATATTTTATTTGATGTTCCATATGAAAATGAAAACAGAGGATTGTTGCTCGAAAGAACTGCATAAAGCAGTATGATTGAACTCTTCAATGAATTGTTTGAGCTAATACTAGATATGAGCACATTGATATGTTTCTGATCTACAAAGAGAAACATGGATTGATGGATCCAACCCTCTTAAGTAAGGGTCTAGGTTGATTGAGGACACTGAGCTAGCTCTTCCCCCTGTCCGAGCTCCTAGGGTGAGGAATTGCGCCGTAGAGCTTCTGGGCTTGAGGGATCTCTGGAAAATAGGGTATCTCCATTATCTGTCACCCATAGGGTGTAATATTTATGCCCCCCTATCTTGGTCTATGCAGAATATACCCCAGTTGACATCTCTAATGAACATAGTTTGTATACTCAGATGAATGCTTTGATACCAATGTAATGAACAAAGTTCATACTTTAAGTTAAATACTATAGAAGACTTGGAATATGAAGAAATCCATTGAGAATATAATAATACATAAAATGTATTAAATAAGAATATGATGATTTGATTACAATTGAGGGTCATGTATATATACCTCGGTAGGTACCCTTTCGTGATTGGTCATGTCCTTAGAGACATGCCTCTTCTATACTAATCACTAAATAATAACATGATTAAGTATCAATAAATTATATATAATAGAATAATATATATATATATATATATATATATATAGGTAAACATGCCCCTTCCTCTTTGGGAAGATTTATCTTCAAATCTTTTTGATGAGTAAGCATGTCATCCGTTTCTTGGTCTTGCAATCTATTTGCAACTTTCAGATATCTTTGAGTTCTCATCTTTGATGATACAAGATGATAGGATCCTTGGAGTGATAAATAAAATTGTTGAATTGAGAAGGGAGATGACCATCCTAAATCATTTTTCTGTGGAATCTTGTGGTTACTAGAAACTTGTAATGAATTGCTATCATTAGATTGTTGTTTATGTTCTGAGTAATACAAATTTGTAGATTGATTGAGATGTTTGTTTCTGTGATTCAGACGTAGATAAGGCATTATTTTGGTTTGTCTTTCCCTTATCATGTGTGTGGTCATATTCTGATTTACTTCAAGTTTTGATGTTTTTGAGTTGGTTACAAAATCTTCACTTGGAATTTTCATCATCTGAACTGCAACATCTGAGTTTGTATTTTCTTCAGTTGAATTATCTCCTTCTTGAGTTGTGATATTCATTAGATAGATATCCATTCATTTCTTTTCAATTTGAATTTCTATATTTAAATATTTTGATTCTTCCTTCTTAATAAGTTGTTGTACCCTATTTTCCAATGACTTCTTATCCTTATTAATAATTTTAATTTGAGTTAGTAATTTTTCATTATGGTCTTTGAGTTGAGAAATTTCTTCATTTTTTTCAACAATGATTTTGGTCAACTTCTCTTTGCATATTTTGTAGTACTTTTTTACCTTGAAAAAGTACTTTTGAAATATCTTGTATGTCTTTTGGTGCTACTGAATTTGGATTCATTATAACATATTTTGGGGTTATTTTTCTCTTTTTGTTTGAAAACATCATAAATTTCTTTTTCATATTTAGGATGAAAGATCCTAGAGTTTCTATCTAGGGTGAAGCCAAAAGAATGTCACCTTGATCATTCGATAGGGTTTGAATTGGGAATTTTGATATGAATGTATAATCTCCAATGTTTAATTGTAATTTGGTTATGTCATATTTTTTGTTGCCAAAACAGTATAAATTTTCGATTATATTTGACTGGGGAATCACTAATTGGTTTGCGATTTTAGGCTTTATATATACTTTATCTTTGATCGGTGAGATAAAAATAGTAAAATATTTTCCTGCAATAGACCCTTTAATTTTAAATAAAATTAAAGCATAATTATGTGAGGTTTCCCGAAATCTCGCTTCTTTTATTTCCAAATTAGACTCCATTTTTTCCCTTTGTCAAAGTTATAATCCTTTCTTAATCACTTTAATCAGTTGATCACTTTTTTTTTCTTTCGTTATAATTTTTTTTTGTAATATGTAATATTCACTTTATAATTTCCATTTTTATTGAACCTTATACCTTAACCCTTTCTAAGATATATATCCTTTTTTAATAAGTTGGTATTTTATTAAAAATCAATGCCCCAATAATAGGATTTTTTATGAAATCCCCTAGCCTTTATAAATATTGCCACTTTCCAAGACCTTTTTTCAAATAAATTCACTTAAATTTTGTTTTACCATATAAATACAATGCTTTGTTAACCAATTTTGACCAATCACTATGGTGTATAGGCACAACCTTTTAGATTGTAGGTCTTTTTTGTTTTTTGAAAATGATATTTGTGACATAAGCTAGCAATGACCAGTGTGACAACGATGGTATAATTGTCACCTAGATGATGTCTTTTGTCAGTGTGCTTTCACCAGTCCCCAAGGAAGACACAACTATGTACATTTTCACAACTCTGCAAAAACTAATTTTTATTATAATCGATTTCACAACTTCGTAAGGATGAATTTCTGCAAAAATAAATGGTGTTGTGGTTGCAATGTCACACATGACAAGGTTGTATGACAACAGTAAAGGTTATTGTGGTAGAAAAAGCCATAATTTGACTACTATATCGTCGGTTTTCCCAATCAAATTTTTTTAGTTTGCCATGCGTGATGTACAACTACTTGGATATGAAAATTTGTAATGAATGTTGACATATATTTGTTTCTCGTGTGACAGATCTATTGCTGGGAGTGGTAAAAAGTGGGTTGCGTTGGTGGCAGCTGAATTTGGTCATGGGAGCGACCGTCGTTGCAAGACGTGACCGCAGTAACAAATGAAATGAGACCAAGGACGATGAAACAAAGGTTGAGGCAATGGTTCGGAAGGCAATAGAGGCAAGCTTTAGGTGATGGTGGTTGTGCTAATCGTGATCGACAACAATTGTTGTTGAGTGGTCATTGTTGTAGTCTTTTATTTGTTTTTCCCCGTTTTTATCAATTATACTTTTATATCAAAAATTTATCCTTTTTATATAATTATTTATTTATTTATGTTTTTTAATATATTTTATTTCTTTCTTTTTATAAACCCTTTTTTTTCTCTTTCTTTTTTACTATTTTTTTTTCTATAATATATGGTTTTTTTCTTTTCCTTTATTTTATTTTTTTATAATGGCTAAAAGCCTAACGACAACATGGAGAATCTCCATAAACTTGTGTAGCAAAATGCTTGAATTGCGATAACAACGAAATTAATGAAGAGTCGATGACCAAAGGCCGAATTAGACTGGAACTGTGCAACGGTTGAGTGTCCGGATGATTGAACAACTCTGATACCAATGTAACGAAAGGAATGCCTTGATACCACCGTAACGAAAAAAGTTCATGCTTTATGTTAAATACTCCAGAAGACTTGGAATATGAAGATATCCATTGAGAATACAATAATATATAAAATGTATTGAATAAGAATAAGATGATTTGATTACAATTGAGGGTCCTATATATACACCTATGAGGTACCCTTTCATGATTGGTCATGTCCTTATAGACATGCCTCTTCTATACTAATCACTAATTAATTAACCATTATTACAATTATCATTATTATTATATTTATATTATTTACATATGTATTTTATTCATAACATTTCCTTCCTCTTTGGAAAGATTTGTCCTGAAAGCTTAATGATGAGTAAGCATGTCATATGTTTCTTGGTCTTTCAATCGATTTGCAACTTTTGGAAATCTTCGAGTTGTCGTATTTGATGATACAAGATGATAAGATCCTTGGAGTGATAAATAAAATTATCAAACTTAGAAGGGATATGACCTTCCTAAATCAATTTTTCTGTGGAATCTTGTGGTTACCAGAAACTTGTAATGAATTGTTATCATGAGACCGTTGTTTATGTTCTGAGTGATACAAATTTGTAGATTGATTGAGATGTCTGCTAGTGCGCTTCAGATGTATATAAGGAATTATTTTGGTTTGTCTTTCCCTTATCATATGTGTGGTAACATTCTGATTTACTTCAAGTTTTGATGTTGTTGAGTTTGTTACAAAATCTTCACTTGGAGTTTTCATCATTTGAACTAAAACATCTGAGTCTATTTTTTCTTCATTTGGCTTGTCTTCTTCTTGAGTTGTGATATTCATTGGATCGATATTCATTCCTTTCTATTCAACTTGAATTTCTACATTTGAAGATTTCGATGCTTCCTTCTCAATAAGTTGTTGTACCTTGTTCTCCAATGACTTCTTGTCCTTCTTAAGATTTTTAATTTGACTTCGTAATTTTTTACTATGGTCTTTAAGCCGAGAAACTTCTTCATTTTTGTCTATAGTGATTTTTTCGACTTCTCTTTGGATATTTTATAGTAATTTTTTACCTTCTCGAAAAATTACTTTTGAAATATCTTGTATGTCTTCCATTGTTATTGAATTTGTCTTCAATATAACATCTTGTAGGGTTATTTTTTTCTTTTTGTATGAAAATGTCAAAAACCTCTTTTTCATATTTAGGATGAAAGACCCTAGAGTTTCCATCAAGGGTGAACAAAAATAATGCCACCTTGATCATTCCATAGGGTTTGAACTGAGAATTGTGATATGAATGTATAATCTCCAATGTTTAACTGTAAATTGGCTATGCCATACTTTTTGTTGCCAAAATAGTCTAATTTTTCGATTATATTTGAATCAGGAATCACTAATAGGTTTGTGATTTTAGGCTTTATATAATTTTTATCTGCAATAATCCCTTTAATTATAAATAAGACTGAAGCATAATTATTTGAGGTTTTTGGAAACATCCTTTCCTTTATTTCTAAATTAGACTCCATTTGTTTTCTTATGGTTGACTCCATTTTTGTCTTTTGTCAAAGTTATAATCCTTTCTCGATCACTTTAATCAATTGATCTTTTATAATATGTATATATTAACTTTATAATTTGCATTTTTATTGAACATTGCCTAAAACTATCTACCCACAAATATATATATATAATATATAAATATAATAATAATATATATATATAACATATATATATAATATATATATATATAAGATATATAATATATATTAATTATATATTAGGTATGCCCAAGAATAACGAATTTTTATGAAATCCCCTAGCCTTAATAAAGGACACCAGCTATTCCAAGACCTTTTTTCAAATAACTTCACTTAAAGTTTGTATTTCCATATAAATCCAAAGTTTCATTAACCAATTTTGACCAATCAATATGGTGTAAAGGCACAACCTTTTAGATTGGAGGTCTTATTTTTTTCTTTCTAAAAATGATATTTGCGACATAAGTTAGCAATGACCAATGTGATAGTGGTGGTAGACTTGTCACGTAGATGACATCTTTTGCCAGTGTCCTTTCACTAGTCCCTAAGGCAGATAGAACTCTGTACAATTTCACAACTATGTACAAAATAATTTTTATTACAATTGATTTCACAACTTTGTAAGGATGAATTTATGCGAAAAGAAATGGTGTTGCATTTGCATGTCACATGGTAAGGTTGTATGACAACAGTAAAGCTTATTGTGGCAGCAACAACCACAATTCGATAACTATACCATTGATTTTCCCAATAATTTTATTTAGTTTTACATGCATGATATACAACTGCTTGGATATTAAAATTTGGTGATGAAGGGTGAAGTGTAGCTGCTTCCTGTATAGTAACTCTGTCGCTGGGAGTGGTCAACGACGCGTTGGACTAGTGGCGGCTGGATTTGGTCATGGGAGTGACTTCTATTATAGGACGTGACTATGGTAGAAAATGCAACGAGACCAAGGCGGATACGAAAGAGGTTGAGGTGGCTATTCGAAAGGCAACAAAGGCAAGCTTTAGGTAACGATGGTTGTGCTAATGATGATCAACAATAAATGCTATCGGGTGGCCATTACTACAATATTTTATATGTTTTCCCCCTTTTTTATCAATTATATTTTTCTATAAAAATATATATATCCTTTTTGTTTTTTTTTAATATAAACTTTTATTGTTTTATATTTTTATGTTTTTTTCTTAATTTATTCTCTTTTTTTTATTTTTATTTTTTTAATTGTCGAAGGCTTAATGATAAGATGGATAATCTTCAGAAACTTCTGTAGCGAAACGCTTGAATTGTGATAGCAACAACATTAACGAAGAGTCAATGGCCAAAGGCCAAATCGGACTGGATTTGTGCAGTAGTTGAGCGAGCAGAGTATCAAACAACTCTGATTCCAATGTTACGAACAAAATTTGTATACTCAAAGGAATGCTTTGATACTAATGAACAAAGTTTGTAATTTAAGTTAAATACTCTAGAAGACTTGAAATATGAAGATATCCATTGAGAATACAATAATATATAAAATGTATTGAATACGAATATGATGATTTGATTACAGCCGAGGGTCCCGTATATACATCTATACATATACTCTTTCATGATTGATCATGTCATGAGAGACATGCCTCTTCTACGCTAATCACTAATTAATCAATCATTATTATAATTATAATTATTATTTATATTTATCTTATTTTTATATATTTTATTCATAACAATATCTGCCTTTTCCACCCATTTGGCCAATGGGTGTTGGTTGCTTGAGTTAGGCATTATCCTTACTATTTATGGTAAGTGGCATCCCATTGAAGCTAGAGATGCAATTTTTCTACCACATGACTCTTGAGGGTCATTGTTGGGAAGATCAGTAGGAAATAAGATGGATGAGGTATTGTATATCGCTAATTTCTCGACACAAGGTGGAAGATGTATGCTCCCCTATGAGATGACTAGGGCCAAGAGTGTCCAATAGGACCTTCCTCACTATCACCGACATGAGGTGAGAGTGTCCCATAGGACCTTCCTCATTATTAGTGGATTCCAGGTTAAGATGGGCTCCCTGATGTGGTTCCAGGTTGAGCATGGCTCCTTGATGTTCTTCCAGATTTATCTAGGCTCTCTGATGTTGATGTGGGTTGAGTTAGAACTCCTCGATGATGATTTTACCCTAGTAGTAGCATTGGGAGCCCCACTGGTAGTGATTCTGGATGGTAGCAATGGCTCCCCAATGGATAGAGGGTGGTAGCTTGGGCTCCCCTTGATGTCAAATTCTTCTTCTTTTAGATTTGAGAGTGTTCAATGTATGAGATGAATACACACAGATACATGCAGAGATAAGCAAGGATGAGCATATATGAGAATGGATGAGCATATATAAGTAGGGATGAGAAGATATGATAAGAGATGATCAAAGATTACATTTGATGATGTCGAGACACTTGTTATAGGACATGTGTTACAATTGGTAATTTCTCCCTAGTTGAGAGGGAGTGTTAATTTGGAAGATCAGGTAAAAATTCCCTCCATTGGACAATCTTCCTCTTCAAGAAAGACCCCTTCTAGTCCTTGGAAGAATTTAATATGGTTAAGGAAAAATATATTTTAAATATGGAAACCCATATGTGCACAAAAGGACAGGTTGACCCAAAAGAGAAATTGGACACCCTTGGATGGCTATAAATACAAGTCAAGTGACCCTCATTTGGACATCATCAATCTTTCTTCCTTATTTGTTTTGGATCACATAGGTTCGAAGTTGGTTCATGATAAATTGGTTCACATAGATACGAAATTGTAGGGTTCAAGCTCGCACATGTGAATTAGGGTTTTTGGTTTGTAGTCGTAGGGTTTCCTTTGGGATATTGTTTGGTCGGTTTTATTGGTTATCATTGTGAATGAAGAATGGATCATTGTACTCTCTTTGCTAAATCATTCAATGAAAATCTAATAAGAAGAATAATTTGAAAGGGTTTTCCCCTTTGTGGGGTTTTTCCTTGGTCTCTAACCAATCCTGGTGTCTCTATGCATGAATCCTTTTCTTTTATTGTTCCTTTATGTTTCTTTGCATTGTTGATGATATTGTTATTTCTATATAATTTCATATGTAGTTAATGATGTCATGATGTTGTGGGGTGAATTAAATATGTAAATTGATGAAATGCAATTATCTAAAGAAAAGAACAATATAGCCTTAAGAAAAATTAACGCAAATATATTTTGGGGGTTTGTGCCTCCAACCTTTCTTAATGTGATCATTATTCTAACAATTGGTATGAGAGTAGGTTCCTTCAATAACAATTAATCACTTGAAATTAGATCCAAGGAATCGTGCCCATGAATGATCAAAGAGCATAAATTAATTTTTATGCAAATTTTGTCATCCTCCTAAAAATATAATTGGAAGAATCCAAAAGGATTAATGGAATTCTATCAAAGTAGTTAAGGTAGAAGGAAGATGATTTTTTCTCCTAAAGGAAGGGATTAGAAGAGGCAAGGAAATCAACAAAATATTCAATTTCAATTCTGGATTAGTCACATCATGGAAAATAAAGAAAGAATTATTCAACCAAATATAAAACATTCTTTTATGGATATTTTTATTCATGCAATAAGTTTGGTCATATGGAAATTATTTGTAGCACCTATGATAGAAAGAATTATGAAATAAAATAATTTATGAATGATAGTTACTTAAGCCTCAAATCTAGAGGTAGGTATGACTGTGACATTAGTAGAATTAATTCCTTTTCTCCTCGTCAAAATTATGTCAAGTGCTACATATGTAACAAATTTGGGTGCAAGGCTCGAGACTATAGAGTCAATCCAATCAGATCTCACAACCAAGGAAAGAAATAAGAAAAGCAAGAAAAGTGTGGCCTCATTTTGTATGCCGAAAAAAAGGAAAATAAATGGTATGTTTATAGTGGCTACTCAAGACACATGATAGGATATTAGGGTAAGTTCATCAAACTTAAAGAGGTAGATGTAGGGAAATTAATTCTTGGAAACAATGCATCTATAAAGATTTCTAGGAAAGGGACAATCAACATTGATAATGTAAGACTAAGGCTCAAAATGTTTTATATGTGCAAGGACTAAAACTCAATATTTTGAAAATTATTCAAATTTGTGACCAAGGGTATGATCTCATGTTTAATCCCAAGAGATGTAAAATCAGAAATTCCGATACAAGGAGATTGATAGAGGGAGATAACATGACCAAAGGAAATGTATACACTATTGATGGATTTGAAATTGAGAAATGTTTCATTGGAGGGATAAATGAAAGATGGCTATTGCATAAAAGACTGGGACATATTGGTTTTGACAATTTGGTAAAACCTACAAGAGCACTCGCTGGTAAGGACATGCCTAAAATATCAAAGCCTCATAATGCCATTTGTAAAGCATGTTGGTTTGGAAAACAAACTAGAGTCTTCTTCAAAGTAAAATAATATTCAACATCTAGGTTGTTGGAAATCATTCACACTGATCTTTGCAGTCCAACCAAAACTTAAACTCTGAAAGGAGAAAGGTATTTTATGTTGTTTGTAGATTATTATAGAAATGTGACTTGGGTTACTTTTATTAAAGAGAAATCAAAGGCATTTGAAAAGTTTAAAGCTTTGAAGGCTTTATTTGAAAATGAAATAGATCCAAAGCTAAAATATCTGAGAATTAATGGAGGAGGATAATTCAACTAACATGAATTTAATGATTTTTGTGAACATCATGGAATGAGAAGACATTTCACTATCCCAAGAACTCCACAGAAAAATGGCATGGTTGAAGGAAATAATTGAACAATTCAAGTTATGGCAAGATCTCTACTCTTTAAAGCTCAACTACCAGATTTCTTAGGGAGAAGAAGTAAATATGACAATTTATATGTCAAATAGAGGTCAAATAAGGACAAATAATACCAAAAATACTTATGAGCTATGGAAAGGAAGACTCGCCACAGTCAAACACTTCAAAATTTTTGGAAGAAAATGCTACATTAAAGTGAATGAAGAAAATCTAGGGAAATTTGAATCCTAAGATGATGAAAGAATATTCTTAGGATATGCCCTTTGAAGCAAAGAATACAAATTTTATAACAAAAGGACTTGAAAAGTTGTTGAATATATTGATGCGAAAGTAGATGAAGTGCTTACCCAAAATGAAGCACAAACCCAAGCTAAACCTCAACTAACTATATTCCAAGAATCACAATCCAATTAACATGAGGATGAAGAGTATGAAGAAGATAAAAGAGAAGAAGATGAGCCATTGCACAAAAAAAATCCCTCTAGATATGTTCAAAAGAATCATCCAAATAATCAAATTCTAGGAGATAAAGAGTCAGGAATTCAAACAAGAAGAAAGCTAATTAATGCATTAAACCAAGAGAAATTAGATTTCCTATCACTAATGGAACCTAAAAACTTTAATTAGGCAAGTCAAGATGAACATTGGGTTAAATCTATGAATTAAGAGCTAGATTAGATTGAGAAAAATGAGACTTGGGAATATGTTCTAAGAAAAAAAGGCAAAAATGTGATTGGAACCAAATGGGTATATATAAACAGCTCAATGATGATGGAAAGGATTTAAGGAACAAGGAAAGGTTCATATGCAAAGGATATGCCCAAGTTGAAGGTGTGGACTTCGAAGAAACATTTTCTCTAGTAGCCAGACTTGAAGCAATCATTATGTTTTTGGCATTTGCTTGTTTTAAAGGGTTCAAGGTTTATCAAACCGATGTAAAATCAACATTTTTGAATGGGTAACTCAATTTTTTTATGTTGAGAATCTAGAAGGATTTCAACTACCGGAAGACAAATATTATGTATGTAGACTAAAGAATTCATTGTATGGGTTGAAGCAAGCACCCATGGCATGGTATTCCAAATTGGATAATATCTTCAAAATAAAGGTTTCAAAATAGGTACCATAGACCACAATATTTATATTAAGATTGAAAAATATAATATGTTGATTATTGTTTTCTATGTAGATGACATTGTATTTGGTAGTGATGAGTATTCTAGGAGTTTTGTAGCCAACATGCAGGAAGAATTTGAGATGTTTATGCTTGGGGAATTACAATTCATTATTGGATGGTAGGTTAATCAATCAAAAAAAGGAATTTTCATATCTCAGACCAAGTACCTTAATGAAATATTATTAAACCAAATATCACACTGAGAGAGGGTGGGGGGGTGTGAATCAGTGTAATAAAAAATTCATTATTTCAAAATAATTCATCAATAATTTACTATGTTATAGTGCATTAGTAAATAAAGTGCATGATACAATGAATAAAATTATGCATCAAAAGACCATCATCACATCAAAACATGAAAACACCAAATTTTACATGGAAACCCTTGTGGGAGAAAACCAAAAAATCTTTTATCTTCTTCTTCAATTTTTTTACATAGATTTGCAGGCATCGACCTATTATCAAAGCACCCACTTGCAATAGGCTATAACCTAATTGAGGCACCAACCTCAAAAATGTGTTGCGTCCCACTTGCAATAGTGTTACACAATATTTTGTCGCATCTCCCGCATTTGCATGTGACATACCTTGAAGTGCCCAAAATATGACCATTATGAAGTGTACTCATCCAGATATGCAGCTCAAATCCTCCCTAAAACATTGATGGAATAATGCCTTGAGCTTCCCTTGAAGGAAATGGCTCTAAAACCCTAATTTTAGCATCATTTGCCCCTTGACATTGAAAACCACGATGGTCACCAGTTGCACTGTACTAGCCCCGTGATGCCATCGCGCATTTGTCTTGGGTACCAACGATGATCCCTAAAAGGAAATTTTCCGAAAGAGTTCACGAAGCTTCATGATCTAGAGGCTTCCAGAATGATGAGATGAAGTTTTTTAGGCATGGATGAGGTCGATTTCTCTCAACTTGGCCTTTTAGTCTTATCCCTATGAACTACCTCCTTGAGATGAGGGCCTTCTCCTATCTTTGGAGAGATCCTCACTCCCTTTCCCTTCCTATATATTCATCCTCTCCCATTCCCAAACAATTGGTCTTTGGCTATTTGCACCCTTATGCTGAGATTGTGCCTATATGCTACTCATTTGGCTTGGAGGAGTGATTGGAGAGCTTGAGCTTGGACTTGGACATTCACTCAAGGAGATCTTATTGACATCAAGGCTTGGTTGTATGCCTCCTCCTTTATTCTATTAATATATACAACTGCTGGTTCATTTTCCATACATGTGTATGTCAATGCATCATTTATCTTAGTACTCCTTGATATGTTAAGTAGGTTACTTTAGATTATGCTATTTGTACTTGTATGATTTGCTGTGTTTTAATCTCTTGTGCAGGCATTTAAATACTGTGAGAAATAGGATTGATCCTGTGGCGCAAGCGATTCAGGGTCTTCAACAAAGGAGGATATTGTAGTATCAGAACGAGGTAGGCCATCTTCATCTTCTACTATTTCGATTGTAACTTAGGAAAGTGTCTAGTAGATTGTCACGTAGGTTGCTAGTCCCACTCATTGGGCTAGAGGGATCACCTCTATTCACAGAGAGGATTTCCTAGACAACAAAATGACGACTCCGATGGTGAAGCTATAACCCTTTCCATCCAATCCTTCACCCTGATTCTATGATGAGTTTGACCAACCGTCATTTTTTTGACTTTTTTGCTTCTCCGTAGCTATTTTCACTTACTGGTTATTTCTTAAGGATACTTAGTTTGTTTTGGTCTTGAAGATTTTTTATTTTCCCTCATTTTTCTTGCCCATCGCGAGTTTTGTCTTAACAGTCGCGATGCCATTGCTGATTTTTTAATTACAGTCGTGTTGATTACCCTTGCATCACCCTTTTGCCTGTAACAAGTGCGATGATCCTAGAGGATAAGAAAAATTATGGTTTTTCTTCTTGTTCTTAGTCATTTTTCCCTCTGTTAATGATTTTCTAGTGTGTCTACAGTGTATTTTTCTTGGTTGTTATGCTTGTATGACTGCAATTGTCTCTTGACTTTGTTAATGTGTGTTTCAAGCTTCATTGCTTTCTAGGGTTTCTAGGGCTTCTAGGTCATCCTCCATTCATTGTTTGGTCTACTTTTCTGAGATTGATTTCTCCCTTTCAAGAGTCTCCTTGCAATCAGGACATCTTTTGCAAGTTTCTTTTGGTCATTGATGTAAATTTGTTTTCATTAGTGTCGAATTGTGTTTATGCTTTGAAGATTGCTTTAGTTCCATTGTCAAGCATAGATTACAAATTGTTTGCTTTGGTTGGACTAAAAGAAAGTGTTTTCTTTCATTTTTATGTTTCAAAAAGAAAAAGTGAAAGATTTCTTCATTTAAGTACTTTTGATACATTTCTTGCATTCGAAACCATAAAGTGAAAGAATTTTTCGTTTTCATTGAGTTGATTGAATTTTCCTTTGATCATTGCATTAGTTTGCATTTATTGAATCAAAGTGAAAATAGAAAATCGTTATTGCATCTTAGTGAAAGGAAAGTGATTTTCGTTTCTTATAGGATCTCATCTTGGCATTACATTTAGTGAAATGAAAGATTAGATTTCGTTTTCAAATTTTGCATTGTGAAATTTAGTGGAAGGCATTTTGCATGATGCATTTGTTTGATGCATTATTGATTGAAATTTCTTCCCTTGATTAGTCTAGCTTTTATTGAAGTGGAAAGTTTCACTTTTCTCATGTAGTTGCATCATAGGTGTTTAGGTGACATTGTTTTGAGCCTTAAAACTGAAACATAATTGAAGATAAACATTAAAATTTACCTCAATTAACCTAAGAAGAATTTGGAGCTTAACACAAATATCTAGAGGTCTAGGCTAGAGACGTGTTCTGACGTCTTTAAACATAACAACTACTTGCATTGTATCCCAGGGTGAAATCCTGTTCCAGTACGGAAGTATATCGAAGGTTCTCCAGTACTTTCAGGTATATCGGAGGCACTTTAGTATGGAAAGTATATGGGAATTCTCTCACCGAATGATAATGCACTAGAAAACGCTAACACATACTTGTTCTCCCGATACCATCGAGTATATATTGGGAGACCCCATTAGGTTGCTATCCTTTAGCCACAGGTAATCGAGTTAGTCACCTTGTAAACGTGATACACCAAACACAACATTCGGGGAGATTGGCCACTATACGTTAAGTCCTTGGTTTCGACTAAGGTGTATATAGTAGTTCATGGGTACTTGGTAAACCCTCTTACCTAGCTTACCCATCTTTTATTTTTTTTTGTTAATTTCTAAAATCAACTAATTGACCGTAGAAAAACATCCTTCCTGTGGAAATACTCCTTAGTAGATCTTAGGTTGATACTAATGGCAACATTTCCTGAGTCTACCAGTCAAGGATACCCCTCTGATGGGAATCCTATTTCTTTTCCTTCTTTTGGAAATACGGGTGCTCCCTATATGGCAACATTGTCCCTTCCTAGATTGACCATTGGGCTGCTATTTTGGTTATTTTCAAGCTCGGTGATTCCAAGTGTCCAAACTGCTTTTCAACCGAGTTCGCCTCCACCTGAACAACGTCAACGTCATGTTGATCCTAAAGTTGAACCCTTGCCTTCTTCGCCTATTTCTTCACCTTGTTCTTCCTCTTTGCCTAGTGAAAGTCTGGATTCTAGTAACTAGGATGCTAAGAAGAAGAAGAAGAAGAGGATGATGAAGAAGAAGAAAAATAAGCAAGGGGGAAACCAAACAACTATTGTTACCTATGGAATTAATGAAGAAAAATATTCCAACCAACCCAGAAAGTAAAATTCCCTTGCATGTTAGGTAAGGGTGACCGCCTTCTTCGGAATTGTCTTGGTATTCCGAAGGTCGTAGAAGTGTGGTTCACAAGTTCACATCAACCTTTGTCATCAACCTCTGGAGATCATGTTGGTGATAAAACTTCAACTAGTAACAATAAAGTTCATGGGAAAAAGGGAAAAGTCAAATTTCCTTGTAAGTTGTGTGAAGGTAATCATCCCATTCACCTTTTTCCTCTTATGGATGAAGCTTCCAAAGAGTTGGAAAACCTTACAAATTCTCAACCTCGTCTTACGACTGGGTCTCGAAAGCTTTTTCCTGATCCTTCACTAGTTGATCCAGTGATTGATCAAAAGTAATATTTGGTCAACCTCGCTCTCTCTCAAATTGAGTCTTGTGAGTCTGTTCTGAAGTAGCCATTGGTTGAGAAGCCGGTATATTTTACTCCACCTTCAATTAACCATACCTTTCATGTAGAGATTGAATCCCATACCGCTTAGGTTCTTTTGGTTTCTTCAGTTTTGAATGAACTAGAGGGAAATCCTCCTATTCCCGAGGTGCATGAGAGAATTTCTCCTATTCCCATCGAGAAAAAGGGAAGGTCTCACATCCCTACAACACCCCCTCCGATTATTTTAGTCACTTCGTTTGATTGGAATCGAATGGCAGGATATCGTCTTCCATCTTATGTGCCTTTTCATATTATAGTACAAGCTCGCCATATGGCTGTACCTAGCACAATCATAGATGAGGGTGCATCTGTTAGCATCCTATCCTCGACTGCTTGGCAAGCTTTAGGTTCTCCTCAACTTTTCCCCGTTAACTAGAATCTGTTAGCTTTTAATAGAGGAACCAGTCAACCATTAGGGATCCTTCCTATGTTTTCTATTACTTTGGGAGGAAATATTTTCTATATAGATGTAATGGTTGTCCAAGGCCCTTTATATTTTAATCTACTCCTTGGTCGTGACTATGTTTGTGTCATGGGAGATATTGTCTCTTCCCTCTTCCGAGTGATGTGTTTCCCACATGAAGGAAGCATTTTGATCATTGATCAGCTTACATTCATTGGTCCTGAATCAACTCCCAATCAACCATCATCCCTAAATGGTTCTCATATGCAAGAGGTATCACCCCTACCACAGGTTAATTATGTGGCCACTTGTTCTATGCCCACATCTACGTATGATCTAGTAGGTGATGTAGTACACCATGTACTCGAGACATTGGAGCTCGATTGTTCATTTAGATTCCTGGACATGTATACCTTCTAGAGTGTTGTTCTCCCATATTATGAGAACCTCTTGGAAGCCATGGCTTCTTTTGGGTTGTGATAAGAGATCCCTTAGAGCAGAGTTCCTTGTCTTGTGTCAAGCTCCTTAAAAAATGAAACAAGGGTCATGAGGATAGTTCTTTTACTATTTCCAGTTCATTAAAAAATGAATTAGGTCCCATGAGCATAGTTCCTTTAATTGTTTCAAGCTCATTAAAAAATGAAACAAATCCCCTTCCAATTCGAGTCTTTTATTAGATCTCGTAGAATTCCAGTCGAGTCTTTCGCTTGATCTCGTAAGTGAACCTTCATTCCATCCACCTATTAGTAACTAGTAGTCTAGTTAGGCGAATGGAATGAAGCTTGGGGGGAATGTACCTCGATTTGAGTCATTATGTTGGGGGAATGAAAACTTATATCAAGCATAATTTATCTTTGTTTCAAGCTTGTGTAAAAATGAAACCAAATCCAAACATAGTTTATCTTTGTTTCAATCTTGTGTAAAAATGAAACTAATCCAAGCATAGTTTTTTCCCATGTTTCAAGCTTGTGAAAAAATGAAACCATCTTCAATTATACTCAAGAATAGTTTCTCATGTTTCAAGATTATGTAAAAATGAAACCATTTCCCACTTTACATCTTGTGATTGCTATTTTTCTTAGCCGATTTTTTTCAAGATGAGACTTGGTTTGTCCATTCCATCGTCACCATCTCTTTGGCTAATCACATGCTTTCACTTGGTTGTTTTACCCTTTGCATGAAGAACATCTACGAAGTGTGGTATTATTAGCCAAGCTCTTGACCATTATATGTTTTGAGAAGTTCCATCATGACCGAAGCCAGTTGCTGTCCTTTTATACCACTCGTTCCTCTAGGGGGAGTCATCTTTCGGCTCTTTTCTGAAGTCTCTCGAAATATGAAAAGATCACCAAGTACTTGTCTTTTCGAACTCATTAAATTAAATGATTTGATGTCGTTTTTGTATACGCTTACCCATTTTTCAAGTTGAGATTGACTATTTACGAAAAAGGTACACCTTGATCGACATGGTCAAGAAGTTCTCTCGAATATTATTTTCTACCTTTTCGGGTTTGAGGGAAAATTTATGAAAAGGGACATGATGGAGTTTTCTTTTTTGTATCTTTTTCAAACTCTCTAAACATGAAAAAGATACCGAGTTATTCTTTCCATCAGACTTGTTAAAATGTTTATGACGAAACACTCGTCACCATGATGAGACCGAGATTCTCCTTCCTAGGACTCCTAAAACTTACTAGGATGGATTCATTCGAAGAATGAACTTATATGACAAGCATATGCTATCCCCTTCAAGTTTGTGATAAAAAATAATTGGGGTACTCGCTAGAAATAGTGGGGAGAAATGAAAGTGAAACATCCTTTGTATAGGCACCATGTCACTGTTGAACATGACACTCTTCTATTTTGTCATGTCAGGACTCAGTCACTTGTCCTCCCAAGTTTGGGTGATCCATTTTTCCTCTCATCTAACTATTCCATTTCATTATGATCCTTGGTCATATGTTGAGTCAAATATTGGCACACTCCTAAGTCGTGTCAATGATGTTCATGAGAAGTCATATCTGCAGTCTATTACCTATACATTATTTGACCCTTCGCTATAGTCTTGGATATTATTCATTTTATTCCATTTTATTCCTTGTTTCGTGTCGATGATGGGGGACTCATCATGGCCCTCCTTCAACAAGTCACTTCGTGTCGATTTTAGCTCATTATCCAGGAAAATGACTTAGAGACTCCCTTTCAGTACCTTAGAGCTTGCATGCCTTAATGGAAAGTTATTCACATCTGACAATAGGTGTTCATCATTTGCCTTTGATTAGATGATTCCACGAGTGTTAGACTTGAGCTTCATTTTCACATTCACAGATTGTATTGTCGTACCTTGTGGTCCATTATCATTATTGATGGTTTCTCTCGTGCCTGTTAATGGTCCACATTATTGGCTAGTAATCCGGTGGTTTTCTAGCATGCTCGACTTCGACACATTTATTCACATGTTATAATTCGTACTTTGATCGGGTTGGGATGGAGCGCAAGATCCTGAGTTTTGTCTGATTTGACTCGGGTTACATGGAATTATGTATTGTTCATGATTATACACATGTTTCTGCTATACATATGGTTGTGACCATACTGTGGGACTTTAATTTATGATGATCCTTCTATATCATATGGTTGCGTCCATACCTTGGATATTAGATTTACAGATGATCCTTTTCATTTGGATGGCTGCGCCCATACCATGGATCCTTTCACATAGTCCTTATTATCTGGATGGTTGTGTCCATACTGTGGATTCATGTTTGGATATCAGATATGTATATGTATATGCGCCATTGATTTTCACGTCTCCTAACAGTGTTTGTTCTCATCCTTGCAAAATCTTATAAAGTATCTCAACCATCACTCCCTATTCTGCCTTCATACTTTAGGGGGCATTTGTTACACAATATTTTGTCACACCTCCCGCATTTCCATGTGACATACCCTGAAGTGCCCGAAACATGACCATTATGAAGTATACTCATCTAGATATGCAACTCAGATCCTCCCTAAAACACTGATGAAAAAATGCCTGGAGCTCCCCCTGAAGGAAATGGCTCTAAAACCCTAATTTTACCATTATTTCCCCCTAACATTGAAAACCGCAATGGTCTCCAGTTGCACTATACTAGCCCTGTGATGCCATTGTGATTTGTCTTGGATACCAACGATGATCCCTAAAAGGAAATTTTCTGAAAGAGGACACGAAGCTTCATGATCTAGAGGCCTCCAGAACGATGAGATGAAGATTTTTTGGCATGGATGAGGTCGAGTTCTCTCAACTTGGCCTTTTAATCTTATCCCTATGAGATACCTCCTTGAGATGAGGGTCTTCTCCTATCTTTGGAGAGATCCTTACTCCCTTTCCCTTCCTATATATTCATCCTCTCCCATTCCCAAATGGTTGGTATTTGGCTATTTGCACCCTTATGCTGAGATTGTGCCTACATGCTACTCATTTGGCTTGGAGAAGGAGTGACTGGAGAGCTTGGGCTTGGACTTGGACATTCACTCAAGGAGAGATTATTGACAGCAAGGCTTGGTTGTATGCCTCCTCCTTTATTCTATTGATACATACAACTGTTGGTTCATTTTCCATAAATGTGTATGTTAATGCATCATTTATCTTAATACTCCTTGATATGTTAAGTAGGTTACTTTAGATTATGCTATTTGTACTTGTATGATTTGTTGTGTCTTGATCTCTTGTGCAGGAATTTAAATACTGTGAGCAGTAGGATCAATACATGGTGTAAGTGATTGGAGGTCTTCAACAAAGAAGGATATTGTAGCATCAGAACGAAGTAGGCCATCTTCCACTTCTACTATTTCAATTGTAACTTAAGAAAGTGTCTAGTAGATTTTCACGTAGGTTGCTAGTCCCACTCATTGAGCTAGAGGGGTTGTCTCTGTCTCTAGAGAGGATTGCCTAGACAACAAATATCTCTTATACACATATATCTTAATATTTTTCAAATGGAACCATCATCCTTGATTTATTCACTAAGACCTGCAATAGAATTGAAAATTTCATCTACCCAAAGGAAATATGAAGCAATATCCTCATCTTCTTCCATCTTCAACATTTTGAATTGTGCCTTGTAATATTGTTGCTTGGATTCCTTCACTTTCTTGTCCCCTTCATAACTTACAATGCATTACATTGACAAATTTTGTATCTAAAAAACCACTCAAAATGGTATGCTTAGTTACTGCATTAGCTATATAGAGGGACTTACCAGTTGTAATTGTAGGAGGAGAGTTTGATACTTGATAATTGTTCTCTAGAACTTCCCAAGCATTGAATCCCAAGGAAATGAGGTAGGTTTCCATTAATATCTTCAAGAAATCATAGTTGGATCTATCAAACTGAGGAGGATTGCTTGATGATCCAGTAATGGCCATCTTTCCTTAGATCAACCTTCCAATGATTAACTATTCCTAAAGGAACCTACTTTGATACCACTTTTTAGACCAAATATCACACTGAGAGGGGGGATGAATTAGTGTAATGACTAATTAATTATTTCAAAGCATTTCATCAATAATTGACTATGTTACAGTGCATTAGGAAATAAAGTGCATCATCCAATGAATAAAATTATTCATAAAGAAACCATGATGACATGAGCACATAAGAACACCATATTTTATGTGGAAACCCTTGTGGGAGAAAACCCTTGTTGGAAATATTGAGAGGGGGTGTGAATCAATAATTCTTTTTACAATTGTTATTTTACCAGTGAAGATCACTTAGATAAAACACAAAATGAACAGTAACAAGATAAATATTTTTTTAATAAGATTAACGAGGACTCTAATCCCCTTTACAATGAAAAAAGTACAATAATGTTCAGGGCTCAAAACCTAGATGAATACACCAATCTTCAATCTACTAGGCTATAATGTGTACTTTTCCAAGCACCAACTTGGTCTTATTGAGGATTCCAATTCTCTAGGGCTCCAACCCTCTCAACTAGTTTAACTTTAGGCTCCAACCTGGTCTTCTTGAGGACTCTAATCCTCTAGGGATCTAATCCTTTGCTTCCGATATTCAATATGTATTTAATGGTTCTTTGAGGATTCCATTGTCTTCTGCAACAAGTACTGAATGATATTTTCCTACAAGGCACCAAATATGTCTTCAAATGGTCTGCAATATTAGCTTCAAAGTGCCTTCAATATGTCTACAATATGTCTTCCATAAGTCCTTTTTAATCTAGCTCTATGAAAGTGTATCCAAGACCATGTTATTAGTAGCTAGCAAATAAACACCTTTCATGTCTAAAAAACTACTTCATCATGACTTCAACAATGTTTCTCAATGGGATGACATTAATGATGCTCCAAAGTTGGCTACCCAAGTCCTCAAGTCAACACAAAGGTTTTCAATGAGACTCCTCCAAGGTTGTCTTTAAGAGCTAGTCCAAAGAACATCCTTAATAGATTTGCACAAGGTTCTTCAAATTAGGCTTCAATTAGTTTCTACAGGTTAGTACCAATAGGGAATTTACAAGGCTGTTGAGGACTACTCTTCAATCAATCTTCTCTGCTCCATAAATTACCCTTTAACAGGTTTGGTCAACAAAGCCAACAAGTCTGCTTCAACAAAGTTTCTTTAAGAACACTTTTAAAGGTTTTCTTCAATGGTGTGCTGTTTTAGGCTCCAAAGTTGTCACAAGACTTAAATAATCCTTCAAGGATTCTCCAATAATATGTCTTCAAGGTATTCTTCAAGGCCAGTTCCTAAGACGATGCCTTAAACACTGTTATTAAGCTACTCAAAAAACCTTGTGCTTTATCATAGAAATCTCAGCCTTGGATACTCACTTTTCTTCCACAGAGAATTCTAAACTTGATCACAATGGATTCTTCTCAACAATATTAGAATATCTTTGACCTTACTACATGATTCTCAGATCTATGCCACAAAGTATTTTAGATATTGCACCATAGAAGGTTGTATCACAAAATCTTAGATCATTCCTGATAGACTATGTCACAAAATCTCTATCCTTATCTTCTGGAATATGCTACAAAGTAATATCCGAATCTCGTCCCTATTTTGATACTTATGAACTTGACCTTTGCTTAACACTTTGACTTCCATAGACTTCATATGTGTTACAGATACACGCTATATAACTCAGCCTTCAATTGTGCTTCAAATTTCAACTTTTTTGTCCTTCAAAAGTCATTCTCCACAATCGACTAGTTTCTTTCTTTATTTTTAACCGAATTATTTTAATTATTTTCTTCTTCAGGATAGCTGAGTTAATAAATCTTTTAGATTTGAGTTCTTTTTCTTGCTATGCCGAAAATCCGTCTCCCAAATTCTAGATGGTAATTGTTTTGTATTTATATTTATACATGTTTTTGATTAACAATAGTCACAACTTATTAAAAAGAGATGATATATTTATATATGCCGACTTTTGTTTTTTCTTTTGTAATAAGTCCAATGCTATGTTATATAACTTTCCTTTTTGAATATATTATATTTGCAAAAATATGCATGACATGGACGTAGATTTATAAAGTTTTTTATGAATGCATTAATTTGTAATGGTAGAGCGCTAAGGAATGGAGGGTTTAAAAAAAGAGACTTGAAGCTCCTTTTTTTAAATAGTAAATTTTAATGAATAACTTTTTAGGGTTTTAGGATTTAAGGTAGGGTTTTAGGACTAGTGTTTCAGTTTCATATATTTGTCATATATTTTTTATTTAGGGTTTTTAGGTTCGGGTTTCATCATGTGGAAATAGGATGTAGGGATACGAGTTATGTTTAGGGTTTCTTTGCCATTTTTAAGTAAAGCATACCCAATTATGCCTTTAATTGCATTACGTACCTTCCATTAGGGTTTAGGATTGCCAACCAACCATTCTATGGTTGTTATCCAAAGGGCTTCGTACTAGAGTTGGAGCAACATGCATAGGGTTTCACCTTAGGTTTCTTAACAAAAAAATGCTAGGTTTAGGACATTATGCATAGGGTTTTCAATCAATTCTCAACCTAGGGCTTGCTCTTAGGGTTTCATGCATGTGGAATTTTGCATTTAGGGCTAGGGTTGTACAAGGCATGCTTCAACTAGGGCTAGGGTTTCATCATCTTCAACAATGCACCCAAGTTGTCATCATAGTGATGTCAATGACAACTTTATCGAACATAATTCATTATTTCAAAACATTTAATCAATAATTGACTATGTTACTGTGCATCGAGAAATAAAGTGCATCATATAATGAATAAAATTGTGCATCAAGAAGCCATGATCACATGAGCACATAAGAACACCATATTTATGTGGAGACCCTTGCGGGGGATGTTGTAACTTGTTTTGAAACCTAGGAAGTTACCATTTTTTTTGAATTTTGATAATTAATTTCCTTGCCAAACCTAGGGGGCATATGCAAATTTTGGAGGCAAACGAGTTCCTATAACAGTTGCTGGGTATTTTTAATTTTTAATTTTATCTTGTTTAAATAATTTAAATTTTATAGAAATATGACTATATATTTTTATAAATTAATTATTTATAATATAAAATTATTATTAAAATTTTAAATTAATATGGGCCAAGTCCCAATCTCCAAGACTGAATCATGTTTTATATGTTATCAAAGTCCACTTTACAAGTAACCAAGTCGCAAACCAATAATAAATGACTCACAAGTCAAATCAAAAGTCAAATTAAGCCTATGTCCCACCCCCCACTTCACACATTAAACCTACTTTCCCCCTCTGAAATGTTGTTTCACATTTACTACTTTTTATAGCTGTCACTCTCATCGATTTCAAAGCCCTCCTCCAAAACCATTTACCAACTACTCGCCCCATGAAAGACCATTGTAAAACCATTTTTACATTGGTTTAAATTTAAAAATGTCATGTGGGATGTCTATATTATAAAGCATGTATCGAGGGAAATAATGGATGTAACATTTTTATAGTCGTGTTTTTCTTAAATGAGCTTATGGGTGAAAGATTTGAGGTAAGAGGAGGCTAGTGAAATGAGTTAAAATAAGGATACATATTCTAGAAATATGCATCAATACAAAACAAATCATTCCAATGTTATAAAGAGAGGTAAAACGAGGATACATATTCTATAAATACGCTTCAATAAAAAACAAATCATTCCAATGTTATAAATATATTTCCTCCCTGTGAAATAGTTTTACAGAGGTGAAAATGAAATTTTAATAGAGCAGACAAAAGGTATGAGAAGAGAGAATTTGGATAAATTCTTCTCCAAATATTTTACAGAAGTAAAAAGGGAAAGTAAAAGATATTTTACCAATCATGGGAAAACAAGACATGGTTTTCAAAATCACGTGGAAGCAAAATAGTAGATGGTTTTCATAGAAAAAGGAGAATTATTTATGAAGTTTCATTTATTCATAAGTAAACCAAAAGTGGGCAAAACCAAATATGAAAACAATGAATGGTTTTGTGTAAATGTTTGTAAATTTCATTTATGAAATTCATAAACAAATAAATGCTACAATGGAGAAGTATTAAAGGACATGGTTTTCAAAACCATGGATGGGTTTACAGAGAAATATCTTGGGATTTGATTTATGAAATTCACAAGGGAAGGAACAACAAAACAATACATGCACTTATATTGAAGACATGGTTTTTCGAAACCACAGGACGGAATTATTTTTATGGAAATATGAAAATATGATTTTATAGGTTTTGGGAAATATTTTTATTAAATTGTTTTATTCCCAAAAACTTAAAATTAATATTTTTGAAACTAAAGAGTGACAAAAAAACTAATAATTTTCAAATCATTTTCTAAATTATCGACAATGGTTAAACACCTGAAGGATAATTCATATGAATTGAAGCATCAAATGATTTTATCACAGGAAAAGTGATTAATCAAATTCTATAAAAAGGATCAGTCATTCAAATTATGGTAGAGTTGACCAAGATTTTTGGACAATTGACAGGTTCATTGGGAAGATCTCCAACAAAGTCAAAATTGAAGGAGTAAAATCAACAGTTGGAGATTGTAAGCAGATTCCTAGGATCATCTTCAGATTTTGAAGCAGAGAACCCAACAGTTAAGGGATCACACTATATTTTAAAAGCAACATTTTGGGCATCTAAATCAATAGTCAAAGGATTATTTCCAAAATTGGAGGCATAGGATTTTCTAGTAGTTCCAAATTACCTGCAGTTTTCTAGAGATTCTTTTTATTATTTAGATTTTTATTCCAAAAATATAGAAATAGTTAGGTTGATGTAATGTTCTATATATTCTTTGATTTGTAATTAATAGGGGTTGGATTTTGATGCCAAAACCTTGCCATTTTTGTAAAGACTTTTATTTCAGGAAATTAATTAAAGTATTCTAGCTCCAGTTCATTTCAGAATTTATTTTTCCTTTGTATGTTTTTCCAGTGGTTCCATACTTTATTTCTGCATATGTTCAGGGTAACATAAGAGCTAGGGCAAGGCTAGGTTAGAGTGTCGACCTCCCTGATAGCCTACCTCGAAGTTATTATCATTAGAGAGTTAGCTTATTGAATTGTTTTTTTAAAATAAGCTCCTCTGCATTTTTAATTGTCACCTTCTACCATCTCATGAATGCATATGTTTGGCTGTAGAAGTCATCTACACACATCTACTATATCTAGGTGATTAAGTATCCAATATGATTGCTTACTTATCATATATATTTTTTTATTACTTCATCAAAAACTCTTTAAGTCATGTCATTATGTCAAAGCTTGATGCTGGCACTTTCATTAAGTTCCAACAAGAGAGGGATTTATTTATGAGTAGAGATTGGATATTCATCAACAACCACCTACAACAAATAATAAATCTGGCCACTGTGCTTCAAAAGCTATTGTCCAGTGATAGTTGACAACATTAAAAAATGACTTGTAACACTTGAGCGATCCCCCTCTGGTTCAAGGGCCAATTTGAACCTAAACATTGGTCGCGTTGGTTTCTCGACGTAGTTTCGCAGCCAAGAACTGCCTTTGAGAAACAAGTACAACATTTGGCACCATTTTCGGGGAGCGAAGTAACGAAGGGATATATCCCCGGAGAATGATAGTTGACTAGATCAGTTTCTTTCTAGTGGACAAGGAGTAGGAATTTTATATTGGTTGCAATTCCTTCACCTAGCGGCTCCACTTTATCTATATAGCGATTCCACTGGGTTCTAGATTCTTCTGGTTCAAAATGACAATTGCAACTCTTGCTATGATAATGGCATGTAGTTGCATGTCTTTTTGCTTCATGGCAATGATCAGAAATTGGAGATATCAAAGGATGAAATCTTTAGAATTCAGTTGTAAGTATCAGTTGTCTATGGAGTTTATGTTTCACCTTGTAAATATTTTTCAAGTTTTCAGTTGCATACAAGGTGGTCTGCTAGTTAATCGACTTCTTACATGATTACACTAGAAGTTTGACTACACTTAACAATGTAAAGTTTCATTTCAATAAAGTAGGAGTGTGTGCAGTAGATTAATGAGTTTACAATTTACGGATTAAGGCAATAGATTAGTAGTTGTCTTAGTTTGGATTCTAGTTTGCAGTATAAAGTTTGGTTTGGCTGAGTGTAATGGCTTGTAGGGGATTGAAATGAGTAAGTTTATTGTTGATTGACTGATTGACTCCATAGCCCAATGAATTAGGCATTGTTGTTCTTATTTCCACTTGCAATGTTAGTTGTTTCACTTCATCAATTTTCAATTTTCAGATTTCAGTGTGAAATAGTATCCGGATTAGTGCAGACAGTATGGTTTCAAATTTGTAGAATACAGGTTTATGAACTAACTCCATGGCCAACATATTCAAGGCAGCTGGTCTACTAGGTTCTCCACATCCTACAAGAGGAAGCAGTCCCCAGTTGGAGCCTATGCTGTAACTTTTTTTGACACCCTAGAAGTAACAATTTTTTTCTTTGAAATTTGCTAATAAATTTCTTTACCAAACCCAGGGGGTTAATGAAAATTTTGGTGGCAAAAAAGTTCCTATTATAGTTTCTAGGTAATTTTTATAAAACTTTTATTTTATTTAAATAATTTTTAATTTTATATAAATATGATTATATATTTTTATAAAATTAATTATTTATAATATAAATATTTAAATTTAAAATTAATATGGGCTAAGCCCCAATCTCCAAGATCGAATCATGTCTTATATGCTATCAAAGTCCACTCTACAAGTAACCAAGTCACAAACCAATAATAAACGACTCACAAGTCAAATCAAAAGTCAAATTAAGCCTATGTCCCACCCAACACTTCACACGTTAAACCACCATAATTTAAATACCTCGAGATGTGTGAAATACTAAATCAATGGCTTGTGGGGGGGTTTCCTTTTCAAATTTTAACCTACCCCGCCTCCAAATTTTAAAAATGTTAGGCAGGATGTCTATGAGTTATGCAAGCAAACGTCTATATTATAAAGCATGTATTGATGGAATTAATGGATGGAGCATTTTTACAGTCATATTTTTCTTAAATGAGCTTATGGGTGAAAGATTTGACGTAAGAGGAGGTTGAGTAAAATGAGGTAAAATGAGGATACATATTCTAGAAAAATTCTTAAATACAAAACAAATCATTCCAATGTTATAAAGAGATTTCCTCCCTGAGAAGACAAGTCAATGTTTTTAGCTATGGTATAAGGAGGAAAAAAATTATAAAGAGGAAAAATGTACGAGAAGAGAGAATTTGGATAAATTCTTATCCAAATATTTTACAGAAGTAAAAAGGGAAAGTAAAAGATATTTTACCAATCACGGCAAAACAAGACATGGTTTTCAAAACCATGGGGAAGAAAAACAATAGATGATTTTCACAGAAAAAGGAGAATTATTTATGAAGTTTCATTTATTCATAAGTAAACCAAAAGTGGGAAAAACTAAATATGAAAATAATGAATAGTTTTGGGTAAATGTTTGTAAATTTCATTTATGAAATTCATAAACAAATAAATGCTGCAATTGAGAAGTATTACATGACATGGTTTTCAAAATCATGGATGGATTTACAAAGCAATATCTTGGGATTTGATTTATGAAATTCATGAGGAAAGGAACAACAAAACAATACATGGGTTTATATTGAAGACATGGTTTTTCAAAACTGCAGGAAAGAATTATTTTTATGGAAATATGAAAATATGATTTTATAAGTTTTGGAAAATATTTTTATTAAAATGTTTTATCCTCCAAAATTTGAAATTAATATTTTTGAAACTAAAGAGATAAAAAAACCAATGATTTCCAAATCATTTTCTAAATTCTCGACAATGGTTAAGCACCTTAAGGATAATTCAAATAAATTGAATCATCAAACGATTTTATCAAAGGATAGGGGATTAATAAAATTCTATAAAAAGGATTAGTCAAATAGATTATGGCAAAGTTGACAAAGATTTGTGGACAATTGATAGGTTCTTGGGAACAACTCCAACATTGTCAATTTTGAAAGAGTAAAATCAACAGTTGGAGGTTGTTAGCAGATTTTGAGGATCATCTTCAATTTTTCAAGCAGAGAATCCAACAGTCGAGGGATCACATCAAATTTTAAAAGAAGCATTTTGGGCATCTAAATCAATAGTCAAAGGATTATTTCCAGAATGGGAGGAAACAAATTTTCCAGTAGTTCCAAATTTCCTATAGTTTTTTAGAGTTTCTTTTTATTGTTTAGATTTTTATTCCAAAAATCTAGAAACAATTAGCTTGATGTAATGTTCTATATATTCTTCATTTGTAGTGAAAAACAATTGGATTTTGATGCCAGAACCCTGCCATTTTTGTAAAGACTTTTATTTCAGGAATTTAATTATTCTAGCCCCAGTTCATTTTAGAATTTGTTTTTCCTCTGTATGTTTTTCTAGTGCTTCCATACTTTATTTCTGCATATGTTCAGGCTAACATAGGAGCTAGGACAAGGCTAGGTTAGAGTATCGACCTCCTTGAAAGCCTACCACAAAGTTATTATCATTAGAGATATTATCTTATTGAACTGTTTGTTTAAAATAAGCTCCTTTGCATCTTTAATTGTCGGATTCTGTCATCTCATGAATGTATATGTTTGGTTGTAGAAGTATTCTACTCATATCTACTATATCTGGATGATTAAGTATCCAGTATGATTCCTTAATTATCATATATTCTCTTTTATTCCTCCATAAAAAACTCTTAAAGTCATGTCATTCTGTCAAAGCTGGATGCTGGCACTTTGATTAAGTTTCAGCGAGAGAGGGATTTATTTTTGAGCATAGATTGGATATTCATCAGCAACCACCTACAACAAATAATAAATATGGCCATTGTACTTCAAATGCTGCTATCCAATGACAGTGGGAAACATTAAAAAATTCCTTGTAACACTCGAGGGAGCTCTCTCTGGTTCAAGGGCCATCTTGAACCTAAATACTGGTCGAGTTAGTTTCTTAGTGCAATTTTGCAACCAAGAAATGCCTTCGAGAAACAAGTACAACATGAGAAGACCATAAATTATTTTGTTTTCTTCTTCATTTTGTTTATGTAGATTTGCAGGCACTAACTTGTTGTGCAGGAACCCACTTACAATATGTTACAACATGATTGAGGCACCAACCTCGAAAATGTGAATGCTCCCACTTGCAATAGGCTACAATTTGGTTAAGGAGCTGACCTCGAAGATGTTCAAGCTTCGACTTATTGTAGGATTCAACTTTATTGAGGAACCAACCTCAGTGGAGGAACCCATCTACTTCTTCAACTTGGTGTGGACCACTATTCACAATATTTTAGATTGGATCCACAAGTTCAAATCATAATCAAATCAACTTGCCTTCTGTTCATATATCAAAAACCTGTTCACCTGCTCATATTTCCAATAATCATGACCTATTAGATCTCAAAAATTGTTTCCAAATTCTCTTTATCAAATGGTAAATAAATCCAACCAATAATCCATTTTCAAAATCAATTTTCACTCAATTTGACCCCCAAAACATTAGAAAACACTAACCATTTTACAAAATAGTTCTTTCTGGTGCATGTTCTACAAAATGTGTAAGGACTGATGGGTGTTCTACAAAATGGATACCTTTGATTGGGTTAATTGTTTGATGGAATGACTCTTCATTTCCAAATAAAATAATAAAAATATTCAACCTATCAACAAGGTCGAACCATCGACCTTATGAGGATGAAAACATACTGTAACCAACTGTGCTACATGACTATTCGTGCAGGGCTGGTACACAAAGCTCATTAATGCATACCAGAGATCCTTGACATGTTACACTATCAATACCAAACAATCAATCTATTCATAGCTATTCATAAATTCATTTGGCCATCATAGCTTTGAAAAAACTAAATGAACTTCAAACTATTTGATTTCACTTGATATGGGCATGCAAGAGATCAGACTATCATACTGTTTCCTTTTATTCTTGAATGAAACTATTGCTTCCTTATACATCCCCTTTGACATCAATGAGACTGGTTTTCATCAATGACAACACTATGTTTAACAAATATTTAAAAGTTCGGTATGGATAATTGTGTTTCTGTAAGCACTCCAATGATTACTGGTTGCAAACTTAGCAAGGATAATGAATCTCTAGAAGTAACCAAGCCATGTACAGGTCTATGATCAACATCCTATTTTATTTAACAACATCAAGGCCATACATTATGCAAGTATTAGGAATGATGGAAATATTTCAATCATGTTCAAAGGAGGCTCATGTGAATGGAGTTAAAAGAATATTCAAATATTTTCAGGGAACTATTGATTGTGGCTTATGGTATCCAAGGGGAACATGCCTTTCGCTCAAATCCTACATAGATGCAAATTGGGCTGGAAATGTTGATGACAAAAAGAGAACTAGTGGAGAAGCCTTATTTCTAGGAATCTGTCTAGTTTCTTAGATTAGCAAGAAACAAACTTCATATTCTCTATCTACCATTGAATAAAAGTATATTGCAACAACTTCTTATTGTACTCAAGTTCTATGGATAAAGAAAAATCTAAAGGACCTTTAATAAATTTGTGATCAACTTGTCTCTATCATGTGTGACAATACTAGTGCTATCAATATCTCAAAGAATCATGTAATGCACTCTAAAATTAAGCACATTCCCATCAAGTATCATTTTATTCAAGAACAAGTTGCTAAATAGACTATCAAATTCAAATGCATCTCAATAAAAAAATAAATTGTAGACATATTTATTAAACTGTTACCAACAGAAAGCTTTGAATATCTTAGACATAAAATGAGAGTAATCTCTTCCTCATAGGAATGAATGGATCGCTAATTTTAGCTAAAAGAGGATCGGGATGACATCTAGCCTCAATAGGAGGAGTATGCACATAGAAAGAATACTTCACAAGAAGAGATTTTATTGACAAGGGGAGATTCTATTCACATGATAGGGAGCACATTCACAAGGGGAGAATTCATTCACAAGAAGGAAAGGTCCATACAAAGATACAAGAATATTGTGTAGCATTGATAAGAAGAGATCTTCAATAGGTCCCTTTTCCATTTATGTGAAAGAAGGAGAGGAAGAGATAATTGAAAACGAAATTAGATTTTGGACTAGAAGCTTGATAGAGGGAGTTCTCTTCAAGATTATGTGGAAATGATAATGTGGCGGTATGGTGATGATGTGGAAGCACGACAAGATGCCACATGGCATGCTAATTTGGCAATTTTGGTTGGCCAATAGGTTGAATTTTTTATGACACATGGCATCACTTAGTGATTTCCACATGGCATTGGTGACATCAAGCTAATGTTAGCATGGGTTTGACTATGGATCCATAAGACTGGGTCACATAACGTGGTCACATGTTGGGTTCTAGACAAATGCTAAATACCAAAATTTCATCGACTTGATATTCAAATTGGTGTCAGCCTTAACATGACATGAGGGCACCTAAACTAGCACACACACATATGTGTGTGTTCCTTTGTGATGCCATTGTGAATTGATCGAATGATCAACAAGTCTGTTTGGGAGGCTTGAAGGAAATTAACATATTGTTTATGGTTCAAGTTCGAAGGTGATTAACATACCATTTTTTATTCAAGTCCAAAAGTGATTAACATATTGATTCTTGTTGCATCCTGAAAGCACAATGGTGTATTGGTTGAACCAAGTAGGTGTAGTAGCGCATTGGTTGAGGCCCTGAAGGTACAATGGTGCATTGGTTAGGACCTAAAGGCACAATGATGTATTAATTGAGGCCTCGAAGGTGTAATGGTGCATTGATTGAGGCCCGTAGGTGTTGTGGCATATTGTTTGAAGCCCATAGGTGTTGTGGTGTATTGTTTGAAACCCATAGGAAAAGTGGCATATTGGTTGAAGCTTGTAGTCACAATTCGGTCACGTTGGTGTATTGGTTATGTTGAAGGCTCTAGTTTGGATCGAGATAGATATGATATATGGTTAAGCCAAACAGATTATGATTTTAATACTATCAACATGGTATTATTTTCAATTATCATTGTTGTATTCATTGGTTTTACACCCCACGAAAGATTTGGTTTTGTGGTAAGTGAAGTATCATTGTTTGTGTGTGGTTTCTATTTTATACCCAATGGAGGGAGACATTTGTGGCTTATATATTTTGTGTGTGTGTGTCTGATTTCAAAAATGACATGCTTCTAATCATCATTTGACACAATACATTACATAGGTGGATTGGTTCATTGGTTTGGTTTATGCCACAAAGGTCACTAGGTCAAGTCCTGCCAGACTGACCAATTTGTTTTTTCTCTGGGGACATTTGAGCATGGAAGGTGCATTTTGTTGAACCCGTAAAAGTGCATTCTATAGAACCGCAATAGTGTAAGTTTTTAAACACACCCTAAAAAGTGCATGTTGTCGACTCTTTAATTTTTATTATGTTTTTTGGGTGTTTTTGAAGTCCAATTTAATTTCTAAAAAAGGGAAAATTGCCAAAATATTTTTATGATCTTACAAGGAGACATGAGGTGTCATGAAGACATATTTTTTTTACATCAAGAAGTTATGTTTCTCTTATTGTTATGTTCTAGGCTTATGATCAGATTTTGTTTTGATGATCAAACACGAATTGAAGAAGCTGTTATGGTTGTAGATTGATGAGCAGAAGGTGATTGCACTATTATGAACAAATTTATGGAAGGGTATTATTGTTGATTCTTATGGATCCAATTTGAAATATTGTGAAAAGTGGTCCTCTATAAATTGAAGATGGAGATGGGTGCCTCCATTGAGGTTGGTGCCTCAATCAGGTTGGAGACTACTAGAAGTTGGTGCTTGCATATTTTCGAGGTCAGTGCCTTAATAAGGTTGTAGACTACAATAGGTTGGTGCCTACATATTTATTTTGGGGGTTGGTGGCTCTAGTAGGTTGGTGCTTGAAAGTATATTCTAGGGGTATGTACCTCCAACAAGTTGGCGCCTACAAACTAATATAAACAAACATTGAAGTAAATAAAAAGATTTATGGTTTTTCCTCGCATGCTTTCCATGTAAATCTGTGTTTTCTTGTGTTGATGTGATGATGATACTTATTAATGCTTTATCATGTTTTTAGTTATGAGAAAATTTTATAATTATTTAATTGGTATGATTGGCTGCTACGCTGATTCACCCCCCTCCCCCTCCCCTCCCTTAGTATGATCATTATTATAGCATATATAACCTCCTAGATGGATGAGTGGGTGAGTGATTATTTCTATGAGCTTTGCTATCACTTGTTGAGTTCTTGAATAATCTATAATAATTCCTCCTTAAATGAGGTTTTTCTTCTTCCTTATGTCTTGAACCTGATCCATTCTTTATTTCTTTATGAAACTGATTTAGGCTTTGTAATAGTTAAGTTTTTATCTAATTTTTCTCCTCCTATGCTTTTATTATTCTTTCATTGTTAGCCTTTTATCTCCCCACTTTTGTGCTCAGGTTCCTCATAATATCGACAAATTTGATTGTTTCCACTATGCTTCTATGTCCATTAGATTCAACCTCTTCACTACCCAAACTAATGTTTAAGCATTTAAATTCCATCTCATGGCTATAAACTCTTTGTTTCTCCTCCATGTATCTAGTTTATAATTCTATGTAGATCTTGTTCTATTGATGTCTCTAATTTTGCAAAATGTGCATACAATGAAATTATGTTAGATAAAAACAACAATTATATAATTCTGGAAATTATATATATTTTTTCCATTACACCAAATTTTATCATTTCACTTGAGAGAATTGAACTTGGGTGGATATGATCCCAATAATTCCTCCCAACCACCCAACATAAGCCTACTTAACATAAACACACACACACACACACATATTTTCCTTGTATTTGGGGCTACTAATGCATTTCTTTGGATTTTCTGAAGAGTTGCACTACTCAAATCAGAATTTTGGATTGATGATTGAATTGTACTCTTCTCAAGCTTTAAATTTTCTATTCATTTATCCAAATATGAGCTATGGGATGGAAGTTAGGACTAGTTGGAGATTGGCCTATTTTTTCAATTTCCCCTATAATGCTACATGTATATCTATACTAAATTATTTATTTAGACGTTTATACTCCATTTATGACGTTATGAATTAATTTTATTGTCTAATATTTTTCCATTGACTACTTCCATACCCCATTCTGAGCTCTAAGCATGAAGTTATTCCTCCTGGAATTGAACCGATACCTTATTCTACTGCCTACATTGTTCCATGTGTAAATTTCACATACTAACTCCATTTTGCATTTACGATACTTGTTGGAAAGCTCTGGTTAAGATATTTCATTTAAAAAATAGGGAATTGTGTACCATTGGCACACATAGTTACCATAGGATTTTAAACAAAAAAAATGTTGTTTAGGGTCTCAAAAAAACCTTGAAAGTTTAGGATCTATAAAATCATAGGAAATAATGTTAGATTGAGGAATAATTCACGCTTGATGTTAATTGTATAAATATGAATTGGTAATAGTACATTTTAATCTTCAAAGGTTTAAGTGAATCTTCCTATCCACCTACAAATCTTCTTATTTCGGCTATTTACAAACACAAAATCTCAAAGGATTATCTATTCAACATTCCCCTCCTTAAGTTGAAGGGATGTTTGTGAGCCCAGGGATTATTGTGAACTTTTCAAACTTTTTTCTTCCAAATTGTTTAATGAATATGTCCACAATTTTGTTCTTTGAGAAACAATGTTTCAAAGGAATAGTCTTGGCCTCTTCAGCTATCAAATAAAACGATACTTTGTGTTGATGTGCTTGGTTCAATCATGTAATCTAGGATCCTTGGTCAATTTGATTGCATAAGTATTATCAACTAGAAAATGAGTAGAATTCACTTTCTTCTCTTGCAAATATTCAAGTATTTTCCCAAGACACACAGTTTCCTTTATTGCTTCTACAACTACCAGATATTTTGCCTCTATTATGGAATATGTTAGAATTGTTTGTTTGCGTTACCTCCAAGAGATAATTGTTGATCTAAGACTTATGAGATAGCCTAAAGTTGACGCTCCATTTTCTTTATCCCCATTAAAGTTTGAATAATAAAAACCAATCAATCTGGAATCCTCCACTTGAGAATATTTGAGTCCAAAGTTTTGAGTTATCTTTAAGGATTTTATAACTTTGTTTCACTGAACTGATGTCCTTCACAATGTTTTTGGGTAAACATGGAAAGAATCCCAACGAAAAATGAAATATTTGGTCTAGTTTTGGCAAGATAAATATGACTTCCACAAGTTGTTTGTGCTTGGTTGCATCCTCAAATTTATTCCCTTCTTTCATGTGAGCTTCAAATTATTTTCCATTGGATTAGAAAGAGAGTTACATTCAATCATGCCAACCTATTAAAAAATTCTTCAATGTCCTTATTTTTGGAGATGAACATGTACTTTGGTTTTTGAGTCACTTCAATGCCTAAGTAATAGAGAGGATGTCCCCACATCTCTCATCTCAAGTTCTTTCTTCAACTCTTTATTTATGGATGAAATATAGCTTTCATTGTTCTTTATAATGAACAATCATTTACATATATTACAAGATTTACATCAAAATTTTCAAATTTCTTGACAAATAGGGTTGACTCATTAAGATTAAAGTGCTTGAAATTCAATTTCACTAGATGCTTAGTTAACTTTTTGTACCAATCTCATGGTGCTTGTTTCATGCCATATAAAGATTTGATGAGTTTTGATATTTTATATTCTTGTCCCTTCACAACCAAACCCTCTAGATGAGACATGGAAACATTTTATTCTAAGTATTCATGAGAGAAAACAACATTCACATCCATTTGATGAAATTTACATCCATTTTGTGTTGCCAAGGAAAATAGAATGTAGATGATGGATCATTTTGCTGTGGGGGAGAAAGTATCCTCATAATCAATACCTCCCTGTGCAAATCCTTTTTACACGACCCTTGCTTTGTGCTTGTCAAGTGAACCATATAATTTTCACTTGTTCCTATAGACCCTCTTGTATCCAATTGCTTTGGTTCTAAGTGGAGGGTACAACAATTTCCATGTCCCATTTTTATGAAAGCATCATACTCCTTTCACATTACTTATTTCCACTCATCCTAAAAGGTATATTTTCAAAGGAAGTTGGATCCAAATTAGTAAATACATTCAATTCATGATCATAAGGAACATCCATGTTATATACATCATTTTAATCAAAATTATCTATGTCACTTCCATCTCGTCCGTTGGAACATTTGATTCCTATCTTTACAACCTCATTAGGATGAAAACTTTCAATTGTTTTGATCAACAACTTTGATGGAAATTTATAAGATGGTATAGCTTTGTCCATTGACTGTGATGGTGCTGCATCGAGGTTGAGCCCTTCAATCCTCTCAATCACATCATCCAATGGATCTTGATTTGATGAAGTGGATGGAGCTTCATGAGGGGGAGATGGTGCTTCAAAAGGAGATTCCAGAGATAAATATAAGATTGGGACCTCCCCTTCATGATGTGGAATCTCATCATCAAATTCATGATATGTCTTTATATGGGTGAATCTATCGAGACAAAGAGGTCGTTACTCAACAATTTTTCCATTCTTGGAAGATTTAAGAAAAATAACATATCTAAAAAGAATAAACTTCTTGTTTACCTCATTATAAAGAAAATATTCCTTGGTGGTATTTGAATACCCAAAGAATATGCACTTCCTACCCCTTGCATCAATCTTGTTTCTTTGCTTCTTAGGAATCAAGGCATAACATGTGGAACCAAAGACCTTAAGATGCCTCATCAAAAGAATGCAGCTATACCACATCTCACAGGGAGTCTTATTTCTAAGATAATGAGATGGGAACCTATTTTTGACATATATTTCACATACAACTCCATTATCCTTGAAAACATCAACTTTACATTTTTGAAAAACATCATGGAACGAACAATATTTAAGATAATATTGTTCATTCTTTCAGCTACACCATTATGTATGGAACTGTGGTTTGATGTTGAATCCCATGCTAGTGAAGACATTTTTCACATTCATTAGATGTATATCCTCTTCCATTATCAATAAAAATGTAGTTAATATATGCTCGTGCTTCATTTTAAATCCATACATGAATTTTTTTAAAATTTCAGTAGCTTGTGATTTATCTTTCAAGAACTACACCCAACACATCCTAGTGTAATCATCAACAAAATGCATAATATATTTATTTTCATTAGTAGATGGAAGAGGCAAGGGGCCACACCAATCAAAATGTTCCAGACCAAGTTTTCTACATGCTCTAGAAGTGGAATTATGGAAGGGTTGTTCAATATTATTTTCAAGGATACAAATATCACATTGCTTCAATTTCCAAGGAATAGTAGGAAAAATAGGAACACATTATATTTTCAGTAAATGAATGTTGAAATAATTAATATGTCCGAATCTAGCGTTCCATAGAATACTATATGGTAATTTACCTTCATTTAGATGAGATAGATATGCATAATTCCATGCATGAGTAGATGTCCCTTCAACATCAACAATCTTTCATCCTTTACTCCAGTCATGACAACCATGTTGTCAGAAGCCTTCCTTATTTCTACTTTTGCAACAAAGATATGAATGGAGTGACTTTTCTATTGAATACGCACAAGAGAAAACAAATTAATTTGCAATGCTAGAAGATAGAGCACATCATGTAGAAAAAATTTAGGAATTCATGCAATTTAAGCATGATGGTGCCAATTACCAAAGGTTTTGAGATTCGATTAATCTACAAAATATACTATACCATCTACATTATCACTGAAATATTCAAAGAAGTATATTTGGAAGGTCATGTGGCATGTTGCACCTATTTCGAGTAGCCATGCATCTCTTTAAGAAGAAAACAAAGTAGGAAACAAAATATTTAGTTACTCCAATATTGCAATGGGGAACAATATAATGAGCAAATTCATGTTTTTACCTTTTGCTAGATCTAGTGTTTTACATTTTGCTAGATCTAGTGTTTTACCTATGTCTTATTTTGATCTTGTTTGTTTTTTATCTTCTCCCAAGGGATTGTGCTTGTCATTTCATCATGTCTATTTCTGTCGCAAATAATATAATGAAGATAAGGACTTTTTCTTGATTATGTCTACCCCCTACCTTTCTAATTCTTTCTTCCATGTCCTCCTTTCTTGCTATTTCGTTTAGAATAATCATAATATTGATTCTTCCCTTTTTGAGAAAAGCATATGATATTTCCAGTGGGTTGAGCCATTGTTTTCTTCTTTTCGAAAGATTTCTCATGTTTGCAACTTTTTCTACCAAAGAGTCAAATGTGATATACTTCAGTTAGTGTCACATGTCATTTTGTCGCATTAGGCAAATGGCCATCGGTTTGGATCTTTCGCTATCCACAAATGTGTTTCAAAGAATTCAGCTGCAAAGCTTGAATCCAAATTATCCAAAAGAAAGTGGAATTCCTGTATCCCATGGTACAAAACCCTGTTTTGGCTTCTTGTGCATTTTCTTAGTCAATTTCTTTGCATATGCAGAGAAGACCATTAGGAGTTGTGCATAAGTATGCATTGTCTTACACTATGAACTGTGAACATGAATTAACACATGTAAAAATATAAAGTAAAGTCTATAAGAATTTTAGGTAGCATCTATCCCAACCAACAATCTTAGAATGGTTTCCTATTCAGTCCCGATCCCTCCAATCATGGAGAAACACCCTCTCTTTGTGGAATCCCTATTCCATCATTAGTGGATCTCATCCCTTGGAAAATGGATCCCAAACTTCCCACTCTTGGCCTATAAAGCTAACCCAGGCATGAGGATTGAGGAGGACTGTTGGAAGTAGGCTTATGCTGTAGGAATAAGGTTGGAAGGATATTCATTCAAGTAGAGTGTTGGATATTGTGGGAAGGGACTTGCAACATCAAGCCTACATGGTTGTAAGGCTATTCTCCATTTTATTAATATAAAGGAAAATTTTCTTTCTCAATTACACCTTTGTTGATACTATTTTTAGGATTCCTTTATCACCTACATAGATTGTGATTTCATATTAATCAGTTTATGATACATGATTGGTAATTAGCCCATTTATCTCTTATGACTATATATTGGATGCTTTGGTCTCTTGTTTGTTTTCGTCAATGACAATATCCTTCAAAATTTCATGGAGAAACTGTGGAGAGCGACGAGAGGATCTCTAAAGCATTGAGGAGAAGATGAATGGAATATTTGAAGGGGACTTCATCAATCATTTCGTTTAAATAGTAAGTGGCCTCTATCATCATATTGGTTTTAGTCAATCATAGCCTAGAGAAAGGTAGCAGTTCCTGGTTGTTTCTTACTAGGTTTCTTTGAATTCTAGAGAGATTGCTCTTGTCCACAAGAGGGATAAGTCCAAATAATAAATTGGCAACTCCACTAGGGATTCATCTCACTCTCCATTAGTATTTTTGTTTGACCTTTTGAACCTCCCGTACAAGCCTTCCTTGAGTGTCTGGAAATATTGAAATTTTGGATTGTGGGTTGGATTAAACAGATATATATAATTATATATATATAATATATAATATATATATATATATATTATATATATAATATATATATATATATATAAATATATATATATATATATATAATATATATATAATATATATATATATATATATATCTATATATATATATTTTTTAATTTTTTTCCAAAATTCTTCGTTGTGTGAACTTATGTTTTAGGCACAATGCGCATACCTGTGCTCTTTTCTTTTAGAAACAAAGTGTATACACACTGGTTTCCACTAGAACCTGTGCACATACCTGAAATTTTTAAAAATTTCAGTTTTATCCTCATCTAGTCCAAACATTTTGGTTTTTTCTGTTAACATACACTTGTTTGTACCTTATTTGAATGATTGTCAGCCTGTCTAAGTGTTATGGAAAGATTTTCATGTGATTGTATTGGTTTTGCAAATTAGGGTAAAGTATCATTCAATGAATGATCGATCAATCGAAAGAGAGATCTGTTGGTATTTTCTTGTTGACTTTCTATATTTCTTATTTCGATTAGATCAATTTTTTAGTCCAGTTTTCTCTCTTGCGAAAGTTTGATTTGTGTGTCAAAATCAATGATTTGCAAGGTTAGGCATTGTTTGTGAAAAATTCTTCTTGTGCTAGTTTCAAAATGAAAAGTCAATTTTCTTTCTGTGGGTGAAGTGTTCATGAAATGTACTTTTGCTGCAAGTGAATTCATAATATTCAATTAGGAAAATTGATTCTTAGTGATTATTGGTTTCTTGTTTCATTTTATGAATTTTTGAGTGATTGTATGAAAAAAGAGATTTCTTGATTTCTTGTGTTATTGGGCAAAGTGAAAATTTGGAATTATTTTCAATATTTGGGTGATTTGAAATTGGATATCTGCATCTTAGGAAAAGGGATATAGTGGGATTTAGAGTTTTTTGTTTACATTTCAGTTGAAAAGTGAAAGACTCTTTCGTTACTTTAGATATATTTTCATTGAAACCAAAATATTACATTTTCATTTTCGATTGCATTAGGATTTGCGTCAAGTCAAAATTTCATCAGTTTCACATGTTGTATGTGGAGCATGATTGTTCAAGGTCCTTTATTTCGGCCGGATGTATACCCCAGGAAGTTTTGTACCACCCCTTCCACGCGGGGGGGGGGGGGGGGTGCGGGGGGGACTTGTCCCCCTGCGGGGGTCCGGGTGGGGCTTTGATCGCCCCCCGGCTGGGGGTCCGGGGCCAGCTCCCCCGGCAGGGGCTCGGGGGCAGTGCCCCTGAAGCTAAAACAGATGTAAATTTGCCTTGTAAAAGTATATAATTCTAGTCAATCTGGTCGTTCATTTAAGGCAAGATGATCTGACGGTAGAAAATTATTGTTTAGTTTAGGGTTTTTTCCCTTAGAAGGCAACCCCTCTCTTTGTATGAGGGCATTGTATTTGAGGGCGTGGATAGATGTGTATTCGGTGTGAGCGAGAAACAGAGAGGTGAGACTGTGAGAGAAGATAGAGGATATTACAGCGGATTTGCTGTAGGTTGTGTCTCTTCATTTTGCTGGATAATAGAAAGGAAGGACTGGCTGTTCAGGGTAGATGTAGCCCAAACTGGGTGAACCACGTATATCTATGTCTCTCTTGTTTTGTGCATTTTTTCTGTGTTTATATTTCTGCAATATTTTATGTGTTCCATTGCTCCATAATACATAATATTCTAACAACTGGTATCAGAGCCGAAGGTCTATTTGGCTGTTAAACTCGTAGGAAAT
Organism: Pinus taeda; assembly: GCA_000404065.3. Taxonomy (NCBI): domain Eukaryota; kingdom Viridiplantae; phylum Streptophyta; class Pinopsida; order Pinales; family Pinaceae; genus Pinus; species Pinus taeda. The sequence goes on along the minus strand of APFE031181133.1, from coordinate 70,607 downwards.
AAAGGTTCCTAGTTCGAGTGGGAGCAATGGCGGAAAATGGTAAGTTTAGGGTCGAGAAATTTAACGGCCAAAACTTCTCACTGTGGAAGATGCAGATGGAAGATTATCTGTATCAGAAAGATCTATACCTACCATTGGGCGGAAAATCAAAGAAGTCGAAGGATATGGACGATGAAGAACGGAACCTTCTCGATAGAAAGGCACTCAGAACAATACGGCTGTGCCTTGCAGCGTCGGTCGCCTTCAACATTTCAAAGGAAACGACGACAGAGGGTTTGATTAAGGCGTTGGAGAAACTATATGAAAAACCCTTGACCTCAAACAAGGTATTTCTTATGAAACGGTTATTTAATATGAAGATGTCGGAAGGTGGATCTGTTGCAGATCATTTAAATGATTTTAATACTGTTACAAGTCAGTTATGTTCTGTAGGGGTAAACTTTGATGATGAAGTTAGAGCTCTGTTATTCTTGTGCTCATTACCAGAAAGTTGGAATGGTTTGGTAATGGCCATTAGTAACTCCGTTTCTGGATCTAGTACTTTAAAGTTTGATGATGTTGTCGGTGCTATCCTTAGCGAGGAAATGCGACGGAAAAGCTCCGGTGAGACATCGGGAAATGCTTTGAGTGCAGAGTCTAGAGGAAGAAAAATGGAAAGAGGAAAGAGCTCAGGATATCACAGTAAATCAAGGAAAGGCAGATCCAAGTCCAGATCGGGGATAGTGTGCTGGAAATGCGGAAAGAAAGGACACCTAAAGGAAGACTGTAGATCTCAGAAGGGAAAAGAAGGAGATGCACAACAAGAAAACAATCATGAAGCAAATGTGACAGGTGAGGTGTTACAAGATGCTTTGATTCTTTCTTTCGAAAATATTACTGATTCCTGGGTGGTAGATTCAGGGGCCTCATTCCATGCCACACCTGATAAGAAATACTTTCATGACTATGTTCAAGGAGATTTTGGACAAGTTCGTTTGGGTGATGATAAACCCTGTAAAATTGTTGGAATGGGTAAGGTTCTTGTAAAACAGCAGAATGGAAACCAATGGCTACTAAAGGAGGTAAGGCATGTTCCAGATCTAAAGAAAAATCTGATTTCAACAGGGCAGTTAGGCGGTGAAGGTTGTGTGACAACTTTCACAGATAAAGCTTGGAAGGTCACCAAAGGAGCCCTGGTAATAGCCAAAGGCGAAAAGGTTGGTACATTGTATTTATGCAATGGTATTTCTAACTCTGTTAATGCTTTAACTTCCAAAGGAGTAGATGCAGCATTATGACATCATAGGCTTGGACACATGAGTGAAAAGGGGATGAAGATTCTTCACTCAAGGAATTTGTTGTCGGGTTTGAAGAATGTTTATTTGGACTTCTGTGAGAATTGCATTTATGGAAAACAGAAGAGATTCAGATTTCTCAGAGTTGGGAAAGAAAAGAAGAATGAAAAATTAGAGCTTGTGCATATAGATGTATGGAGACCTGCTCAGGTATCATCTCTCAGTGGCTCTCGTTATTATGTTACTTTTATTGATGATGCAACTAGAAAAACTTGGATTTATTGTATTCATAATAAATTTGATGTATTTGATACTTTCAAGAAATGGAAAGCTTTGGTTGATATTGAGACAGGAAAGAAATTGAAGTGTCTTATATTAGACAATGGAGGTGAATATTGCAATGAAGAGTTTGATAGGTACTATTCAGAGCATCGAATTCACAGAGAGAAGACAGTTCCAACAACACCACAAGAAAATGGTGTGTCAGAAAGGATGAATAGAACAATCATGGAGCGTGCAAGATGCATGAGATTGCATGCATGATTGCCTTTACAATTTTGGGTAGATGCTATAGATACTGTTGTTTATCTAATAAACAGAGGGCCTTCAAGTTCCTTGGATGGTGGTGTTCCAGAGGAAGCATGGACAGGTAAAAAGGTAAACTACTCTATTTTAAAGCCTTTTGGTTGTGAGGCCTTTGTCCATATTGATAAACAAAATAGAACAAAGCTTGAAGCAAAGTCAAAGAAATGTACCTTTATTGGATATGGTGTTAATGATTTTGGTTATCGCTTGTATGATTATGAAAATCACAAAATCATTAGGAACAGAGATGTAATATTCAATGAAAATGTCTTGTATAGAAATCAGTTGCAGGAAAAGAAACAAGAAAAGGAAAAGAAGGAATATGCAGTTCTTGATGAAATCACTGAAAAAGTAAAGGTGCTTGAAAATAATAATAATCAAAAACCACAATAGCAGCAACCACCACAACAACAATAGGGACCCCAAACACCTGAAAGCGGTGTTAGAAGATCTACCAGGATAAGTAGACCCCCTGAACGATACTCTCCTTCATTATATTATTTATTGTTGACTGATTCAGGTGAACACGAATGTTATGAAGAAGCAATGCAAGTTGAAAGCAGGAAGAAGTGGGAGCTAGCCATGGAAGAAGAGATGGAATCCTTAATGCATAACCAGACTTGGGACTTAGTCAGGGTGCCTGCAGGAAAAAATACATTGAAGAATAAATGGGTTTACAGGCTGAAGGAAGAAGATGGAGGAAAACAGAGGTACAAAGCTAGAATTGTGGTGAAGGGGTTTGCACAGAAGAAAGATATTGATTTTGATGAAATATTTTCTCCTGTTGTTAAAATGACTTCAATCAAAACTATTTTAAGTCTAGTAGCAGTTGAAGATTTGCATCTTGAGAACTTAGATGTAAAGATAGCCTTTCTCCATGGGGATTTGGAGGAAGAGATATATATGCAGTAGCCACAAGGATATGAGGTGAAAGGGAAGGAGAAACTAGTGTGCAGGTTGAAGAAGAGCTTGTATGGCTTAAAACATGCTCCAAGGCAGTGGTATCTGAAATTTGACAAGTTTATGTCTCAACAAGGTTATACTAGATGTCACTCTGATCATTGTGTTTATCTGAAAAAGCAAAATGATGGCAGCTATATTATATTGTTATTGTATGTAGATGACATGCTTGTTGCATGATCTAACATGTAGGATATAAATGTGCTCAAAAGAAAATTGGCAAATTCATTTGCAATGAAGGATTTGGGAGCTGCAAAACAAATCCTTGGTATGAGAATAACTAGAAACAGGAAAAATCGTAAATTAACATTGTCTCAGAATGAGTAAATACAAAAGGTGTTGAAAAGATTTAACATGCACAATGCAAAACCAGTTAGTACACCTTTTGCTAGCCATTTCAAACTTAGCAAGGAAATGTGCCCAAAGACCCAAGAAGACGTGGATTATATGTCTAAGTTCCATATGCATCAGCAGTTGGAAGCTTAATGTATGCAATGGTCTGCACAAGACCTGATATTTCACATGCAGTGGGAGTTGTAAGCAGTTACATGAACAATCCAGGAAAGGAACATTGGATGGCAGTGAAATGGATTCTCAGATATTTGAAAGGCACCACATATCAAGCATTATGCTTTGGTGGTTCAAACATTTCTCTATAGGGATATGTTGATGTAGATATGGCAGGTGACAGAGATACAGGAGGAGCAGTACAGGATATGTATTCATTGTTGGTGGAACAACTGTCAGTTGGGTTTCAAAAAATCCAAAGTGTTGTTGCACTTTCAACAACAGAAGCAGAGTATGTTGCTGCTACAGAGGCTAGTAAAGAAATGATTTGGTTACGAAGGTTTATGGGTGAATTAGGTAAGGAGCATGATAAGGGCACGTTATACAGTGATAGCCAAAGTGCCATTCATCTCGCAAAGAACTCAACATTTCATTCCAGGACTAAACACATACAGCTCAAGTACCATTTTATACGATCAGTGTTGGAAGATGGACAGTTGAAGCTGGAAAAGATACACACTAGCCAGAATCCTGCAGATATGCTAACAAAAGTTGTAACCAGGGAGAAACTGAGAACATGCTCAGTTTCAATTGGTCTTCAAGGATGACGATCAAGATGAGAAATAGCCAGGTCCAAGAGAGGAGTCATTGTCCAGCAAATGAAGCAGCGATGGAGTTGCTACAATCATTCTCCAAGTGGGAGATTGTTGTGTGTTGAGCATGATTGTTCAGAGGTCTTTGTTTCAGCCAGATGTATACCCCAGGAAGTTTTGTACACCCCTCCACACGGGGGGCCGTGGGGGGGACTTGTCCCCCCCGC
>APFE031181133.1:34192-65059 GCA_000404065.3 Pinus taeda | reverse complement strand
AAACAGATGTAAATTTGCCTTGTAAAAGTATAGTAATTTCTAGTCAATCTGGGCCATTCATTAGGCGGATGATCTAATGGTAGAACTTATGTTTAGTTTAGGGTTTTTTACTCTAGAAGGCAACCCCTCTCTTTGTATGAGGGCATTGTATTTGAGGCTATGAGATAGATGTGTATTCGGTGTGAGCGAGAAACAAAGAGGTGAGACTGTGAGAGAAGACAGAGGATATTACAACGGATTTGTTGTAGGTTGTTTCTCTTCATTTTGCTGGATAATAGAAAGGAAGGACTGGCTGTTCAGGGTGGATGTAGCCCAAACTGGGTGAACCACGTATATCTGTGTCTCTCTTGTTTTGTGCGTTTTTTCTGTGTTTATATTTCTGCAATATTTTATGTGTTCCATTGCTCCATCATATATAATATTCTAACATCACATCGATTACCTTTGAGTAAATAAAATCTCTTAAAATCAATGCTAATAAAATCAATCTAGAAAGTTCTATTTTTAGGGCTCTTTTCCACCTATAGTAGATCCGGTTGTAGGGTTTTGGAATAGGAAAGTGAGTTAACTTTCCAAAGCTTCAAACAAACATTAGTATCTCGTGATAAGGAGGAAAATCCATTTATGACAAATTTTCTCTGGGAAGATCCCCTTACAAAGGAGTCAAGCACTAGATCATATCGGACCCGGTGAAGTGATCGACCCCACTTCATTGGCTATGGTAGAGTGATTGTCACGTACTAAAAATGATGCGGAAAGGTACTTGGAAGTCTCTTAGAAGTAAACCTCAGATTAACCATGTTGAGGAAATTTCAAGGGATTTGAGCTTTGTTACTTTTCCTTTGCATGTACATCTGATTTCTGATTGTCCCCCAGGTTGAATTGTTTTACGTGGTATCCATAGTGACCATATTCTTAGGGTTTTACCTGAGGTGACGGAGAAGGGGAAGTCTCTGTTGTGCCTGGAATAGATGTTGTCTAGACTCACTTGGAAATTTCTGGAGGGTATTCTTCATTCGATATGGCATAAATGAAGTTTACTTGCATTAGATCATGTTTATAAGTAGGTTTTCAGCGTAACTAGTTCCACCCACTCTATCTATAGCCACTTTTCACTTTGAATTTTGTGACATTGGATTTCATCACCAAATAGTGATATCGCTGTGAAAATCTTGTTTGCATGGTTTGAATCCTTATAGTTTTTAGCGTGTGTTAATTGTTTGTTTTAATTTAGATATGTTAGGATTGGATTGTGAATAGTGTTTGATTTTGTGATAAATTTTCATCTTGGCTGAATCACTAAGGCAATCGCGTAGAATGCAAGGTAGACCTCCTGAATACACATCTAGTGAATTGGAAAATATACAAATAGAAAGGACAAAGTCAACAGGATCTAAAGCTTCAAAAGAACATAAAACATCAACAATATTACAGTTTGAGAAAGTAGAAATTGAAGTGAATCCAACGCAAGAAACACAATCAGGCTTAGTTCACTCTAGGCCTGAGATTACCAAAGTAGTTCAAACTAATTCTGATACTGGTGAAGTTTCAGACACTAAATTAACTGAACCAAAGGTAGAAGAAATTAAGTCTGACGTTTGTAAACCTAAATCATCTTCGGTTGTTATAGCTCCTTCTCTTGAGCTACCTTCACCTCAAAGGAAGCTGATACTTACGAATGGATTACCTACTAGCTTAATTATCCTTGAAGATATTATTGGAAACGAAGAGACAAAGAGAAATCATTCTCCATTTACCTGTAGTGAATATTTTGACCCAAGAGTTCCTTTCTCTTTTTTCTGACCTGACCCTTGGTATTCTACCACTTTGAGATTTTTAGGTCAGAATTTGTCACTACCATGCATTCCTTTTTATTCACGAGAAATAACTATGTTAGAAATTCCTATTGGGATCCAACCCATTGATTCATCTATGTTTACTAGCTCTGCATAATCACTATTATATGGTGGTCCATCAATTCCTCCTGGATACTAGTCACTTACTGGGACTTTTTCAGGAGCTGCTTCTTCTCCCCATTCTTCTACTTGGTCATTTGGTTTATCTACATCTACTGTTCAGAGCATGACATCCATGCTTATGACATCAGGCCAACAAATTCACATGGTATCCATTAACTCAAGTAATCCTCAAGTAACCCCAATTGGTGTTTATTACATATATTGGGGGAAACCACCTTATCCTTCACCTGGAGGAAAACCTGTTGTTGAATCTTATCCTACGGTTGGGGGTCAACCTTTTACCAGAAATTATGGTCAAATACCTCAGCCCGGTTTAGATCAACGTGTTGTAACTCAACCTTTTCTTGGTACTCCTTACCGTAAGATGAACACTATTTGGAATCCTAATTTTACTGAACACTTTGGTCCAGTTTCTCCACAAGTGCCACTTTATCAACCTATTCAACCTACTAGACAACCTATTTATAAAATACCTATTCTAAGTATTGTCGTACCTATCCAATAGCCCGTTTAGGGGATTCCAAAAACAATTGTCCAACAACCTCTCCAAGGAATTCCTCAAACACATGTTTAACAATGATTCAATGAACTGTTCAAAGTTTACCACAAACACTTGTTTCGTAGCTGGTTCCAAGTTTTCCTCAGACACCTATCCCAGGAGTATCACAAATGACTGTTCCAGTTACCCCTCAAATATCTATTCCTCAAACTACTTAGGAAATCCCTCACGTTTCTTGTTATCAAACCGTTCCTATGGTCTAGTCTATACCACAAATTCTTATCAGACAACCTATTATAGGAATAGTACAAACACCTTTTCAAGTTCAAGCTTATTAGGTTCCACCTTTTCAAGGACAAGTTTTTCAAAGTCCACCTTTCCAAGGTTAAACTTTTGAAAACCCACCATTCAAGGTCAATTTATTCAAAGTCAACTTGTTCAAAGTCAATTTGTTCAAGGTCAACCTTTACAAGTTCAACCTTTACAAGTTCAACCTGTGTAGGGGAAATATTACTTAGGTCAAATGGGTCAAGCTCAACCTTTCTAGAGTCAACCATACCCTGATCATACTTATCAAGTCCCTGTTCAACGTCAAACTTGTATGGTTCACTATGGTTACCCTAGTGGAATTCCAATTCCAATTGCACAAGCTACTCCAGGATATCCTGGGTATCCTCCTCCAAGAGTTGGTCTTAACCCGCAAGGTTATCAAACTTTACCGCAAGACCCTGACCAACAGTTACCATTTATTGCAACCCTATATTTACCTGATTTATCATGGTTAATAAGTAATCCCATTTATTATTATCCTTATTGGTCAGTGATTCCTACCAAGTTACCGAGTGACATACCCAAATTTGAAGGAAAATTGGGAGAAGACCCATCCAATCATGTGATGACATATCATATTTGGTTTGTATCGAATTATTTAATCGATGATTCCATTTGTCTTCACCTTTTCCAATGAACTTTAACCAGTTCCAAAGCCAAATGGTACATTGAGCTACCTTTTTCCTCTTTCCATAACTATAAATCTCTAGCAACAACAATTTTAACCTATTTATAGCTACCAATTTGATATGATACTGGTATTGAACTATTGAATTCTTTAAAACAATCAAAATAACTCATATATCCATTCATATACATGAATGGAGACGTAGACCTTAGTTAGTCAAAGTTTTTATTCCAAATCATATTTTAGTTGAATGGTTTATGAAGTCACTTCTTCTTGTTATTACAAAGGATGTTGCTAAGGGAGGTGTCATCACAGAAGAGCAGGTAATTGGTCATGCCCAATATTTAGACTTAGTCTACATTCAATTTGACACCTTGTATGAGAAAATATCGAATTTACCATGCCCTACAGGTGATCCAATAATTACTTCTCCTACATGATCTAATGTTATTGATGGTATATTAGGTTCTGTTAGCCAACAGTGTAAGGGGAAAAAGAATAATTCTAAAAATACTCAGACTTTGGCCATACAGGATTCATCGTTTGAAAACTTTTCTCTGGAAGTTATATCTGAAATTAATTTCGTAGAATCATATATAGGCAAGAGTCAATCAACCGGAGGTAAAAAGAAGAGGAAAGGTAAATTGAAAAAAAATGCTTCTTCAAAAGAGAAACCCACTAAAGCTGAACCTATTGTCGAGAAACGAAAATCTCGCTATCCTTACCTTATTTTTAATGACGATCATTATATGAAGGAATGGCCACATCGGGCACATGTTTATAAATTAATTAAAGGTTATCCAACTCCCTGATATGAAATTAAATAGGAATGCAACAAATTACATATATAACCATAAATATAGAGATGTAACAGAAATAACACTTCATTTCATTAATATCAAATACTGAAATATTCTTACAAACATAATGGAAATAAACTAGCTCGGGCGATGGTATCTTATCTCTGAGAAGAGATGTGGTGGCTACATGCATATGAATTGTGTTATAATGAGGCTTCAGGGCCTATTTATTATTGAACAACAAGGGAAAACCGTAAACAACCAAAACCTTAACCCGAGTAGATGGAACACCAAGAGTATGTGGGCCCCGTGGGGTTAGTTGGGCAACCAACTTCCTGGAGTCGTAACTTGGTCACATTATCTTTGTTTGGTGTGTATGATACCTTGTTGGAAAGGTATTTTTGAGTACTACAATTTATGTGGCGAGAAAATACCTATAGAAATGACCTTTTGGTGGACTTAAAAAAAAAAAAACTCTTTTTAGGGGGTCAAAACTACTCCGGAAGTTCAGGACCTAAAAAACTGCTAAAGATAGTAAATGCTGCAATAAACAAGGAAATATATGAGACTAACTAAAGGACTATGTGTAATAGGTGGGTGTCCACCAATATCCACTTGGATCAATCCTCCCTCCTTAGGAAGCAATGGTCCCCATTGCGTGCAGAGCCTCCATGAGGTGAGGAAATTTCTGTTGAACTTGGTCCCTCGTGAACCACTTGCCCTGGTGAAGGAGTTGGCCTATTTTGACAACTTCATATAGAAGGATCCTCTATTGGCAAGTGTTCTTTATCGGTGTGTCTATGATCTGATCAATTGTAGCCTGTGCCATGCAGTCTGGGTTTAGCTTTGTTGGTGTGAGTTGTTTTTCAATGTTAGATGTGTCCAACAATAGTGGAACGTTGAGCTCAAAGGTTATTCCCTATACCCTTGGTGATGGTGTATGACCCATATCAGAGTGGGGGAAGCTTGCGGTGGGGTCCAATGAGGCACTCCTTCTGCAAAGGCCAAACTTCGTCACCCACCTAGAACTTGTGCGACGCCCAATGTTGATCATGGCACTGCTTGTAATTAGCATTGGCCCTATCCAATATATCATGGAATTGCTGGTGGATGTGTTGAATGAGATTAATGAAGATATCAGCCCTGTCAACTTTGGACTGGATGTGATTTGAATCTACCTGAGTAGCTGCAAATGGTATGACCACATCAATGGGACATAATGGCTGAAATCCCAGTCCTACTTGAAAGGGGATGTGGCCTGTTGAGCTATGGAGAGCTCTATTGTAGTTGTGTTGGACATAGGGGAGGATTTCATCCCATGTGCATGGATGCTTAGAGTTGTACATGCGCATAATGTGTACGATCATCCTGTTGACGACCTCTGTTTGGCCATCATTTTGGTGGTGGCAAGTCATGGACTTAGTAAGTTTGGTATCCAACATCGACCAATTACTTGACCGAAATTCACTTAGGAATCTACTATCCCTATCTAAGAAAATGGATTGTGGGATCCCAAAGTGTACCCACACTTGCTCAAAGAAAATCTTAGCAGTGCCCCCTGTTGTGATACTCTTTTTGTAGGCCGCCATAATGGATATCTTATACAATCTGTTGATGACCATAAAAAACGCAGTCATTTCCATGCTTAATAGAAGGAAGAACCGACATGTAATCCATGGAAATGTATTCCAAAGGTTGACTAGGAGTTGGCGGAGGAGTATATAGGCCTTGCTTCTGGATGGTTGGTTTGGAAATGACACAGGAAGTGCATGATATAATGTACTTCCCAACATCCTGACAAAGGTTCAGCCTAAATACTTATGTAGTACTGCCACTAGTTTCTCTACTTTGAAATGTCCAACGACCTAACTGTAATGTGCCTCCCAAATTGTCTTGGCACACTCGCTTGAAGGAACACAAATGTGTCCTAGGTGGCATAATAGTTCATCCTGGAGGTGAAAATTTGGAACTTTCTTACTTTCCAGGAGTGTCTGGTATGTGCTGCTGAATTTTAGATCGCTCTTGTAAAGATGTAGCCACCTTGAAGTCTCATGCCCACAGGAGTGGAGCACAGTGATCAACGCCATAACTGGTGGTCAACTGAGGCTTTATTAAACATTATTGGTGCTTCCCTTCTTGTACTTAATGTTCACATGGAAATGTTGCTGGTATGTGGACCATTTATGATGGTGATCATTTTGCAACTTCCCTTGTGTCTATATGAACTACATGGGCTAGTGGTCTGTGTGGATGAACGTTTCCTTCCCTATAATGTAATGCTTCCATTGATTGTAGGCCTACACAATGGAAATACATTTCTTTGTCATAAGTAGTAGACTTTCAGACTATGTTTGAATGTCTCACTGTGGTAAGCCACTAGATGCCCCTGCTAAGTAAGAACTGCACAAATAGCATAGTTGGAGGTATCTGTCTCAATCTCAAATGTTGCTATAAGTATGGTAATGTGAGCACTGGTACAAAGAAGAGGCGATGCTTCAACTCAAAAAACACCTTATGTTGGGTATCAAACCAAAATAACTTTTCTTCCGCTCTGCTCTTAGTGAATGGAATTAAAGGTCAAGTGATATGAGAGAACCCCAACATGAACATGCGGTGGAAATTGTCAAGACCTAGAAAGCTAAAGAGTTCTGTTAGAGTGATTGGGGATGACCAATCTTGAATGAATTGTATCTTGGCTAGATCCACATGCACACCCTGGTCATCAACAATATACCCCATATATTGAACTTGCGTCATGACAAAAGTGCATTTCTCCAAATTGGCACACATCTTGTGTTGTCGCAAGGTTTGAAGGACATGTTGAATATGGTGGAGGTGCTCCTCCCAACGCGGCTGAAGATCAAGATTTCATCTAAATACACCACCACAAATGCATTGATGAAGGGTCAGAATATGTTTTCCATCAGTTTCATGAAGGTTGCGGGGGCATTCGTCAACCCGAAAGGCGTGACTAACCACTCGAAAATTCCCTCCTTAGATTTGAAGGTAGTCTTCCACAAATCAGAGGGTTCAATAGGAACCTGGTGATAACCAGAATTCAATTCAATATTCCTGAAATATTTGGCCCCATTGAGCTGTTCTAGAAGGTCATTGATCCATTAGATTGGGTACCTATTCTAGACAACAATCTTGTTTAGTGCCCGATAGTTAATATAGAGTCTCTAGGTCCCGTCCTTCTTCTGTAATAATACAATAGGGCTCCCACTAGGTGATGAGCTTGGATTGATGTTTCCTTTCTACAAAAAATCTTGAATATAACTCTTGATCTCATCATTCTCTAGAAAAAATAATTGATAGATCGGTCCAATGGGTTGCAACATGCTCGGGATTAGATCGATGGAGTGCTTGCCCTGATAGTGAAGAGGTACCCCCGTAGTTGAGGCGAAAATGTCCCTGTACACCTCCATGACCTTTTCCATTTGCTGCTGCTGTGCGGGGGAGCCTTGTTTGGAAAATGTGGCCCCAATATTCTTCTTTCCCTGAGGGAGAATCATAAGGAAAACAAATTTCTTGGTATGTGGAATGATCTCACTACATTGCTTGGTAGAGATCAAAGAGATGGCATTAGGCAGGGCTACCTCTGGTATCCTGTACAACTTATTGACAAAAGTAATAATCATAGAGTGAGATCTAGAATCATATACAACATGTCACTTCCACAAGTATGGTTGTCCTAATAATACCTCACAAAATTCAAGAGGATCAACATCACACAATACCTCATCTGTGAAGGGCTTGATGCTGTAGAGAAGATGACACTACTGGCTAACACAAAGATCTTGTCCTTGGTGAAGCCACCCGATGGTGTACGGATGTAGATGTGTTGTAGTTGGTAGGCCTAGTCACCTCATGACCTCTATTGACATGAGGTTCTTTTGGCTCCTGTTGTCGACAATGAATTGAAACAGAGAACCTTCACCCACATCTATGAGTAGAAGAGGTGTTTCTCCTCCTCTGGATCTTCAGGCTCATTCTTTTGGATATTAGTGGTGGCCATAGTGGCACTGGGCTCTGATTCAATGATTTTCTTCCATTTTTCATTCCCCTTGTCAGGTTTTGTCTTAAAGTCAGAACATGCATTTGATTTGGAAGCCTTCAGGTTGGCCACGAGTGATTTCTTGGCCCAACACTCACTTGTGTTATGAGTGGAACTCTTATGGAACTTACACCATTTTCTCTTGTCCTTCTTTGTCTTCATGGTGTTGTTCTATTGGCTTAGAGGGTCCTGACCCAGGTTTAGATTTAGTTATGCCAAACAACAAAACTCTACGCTACTAGTGCAAGAACCAAGTTTCAACATCCAGAGACTAAAGTGATGTCTTGCAATGCCTTAGATATGCCTCCGTGCAAATTGATAGAATTCTAGGGCTTGTTATTGTAATTAAGTTAAAGTGGCCTTCAGACCCTCGTGAAGGTCCACGATCAGTCCTTACGGACCTTAAAGAGTTTATTTACCTACTTACTCGCATAAAAAAGTAACCCTAGATCAGAGTTCACATAGATCTACTTAATTCATTAGAAAACATAAGGGAATTAGCCTGTAACCTCGCAGAAGTGGCTAAGAATTCATTACATACATTATTAAGACAGATTCAGTAAATTCGCATAGAATTCAGTCATTATTTCGTAAAACATATCATCAGTTGACAACATATAATATAAATAGATACAATGGAAACTCTGAGTAATTTTTCAAAAAGCAGTCTTTATTGATCTTTAATTCATTGATTACAGACTCTTCTTACCTTGCGCACACAACTGCAGGGGTCCACCCACCTAGCTGTGGAATCTACCCAAGCATCCTGCACACTCAACTGCAGGAGCCTTCCCTTCTCTATCTAAGCACAAGAAGCATAGCCTTCCTACCTTAACTCTTTCCCAAGACAACAAAAACTCTTCAATGTACACAAAAACTGATCAAAAACTTACTTCTAAGACTCGCTAAGACTAAAATATTTATAGATTTCCTAATACAATACCATGGCCCTCGACTAATGGGTGAGTCTTTGAAACTGACCAAAAACAAGGGGCTAAGGCCCCTTTGACTCTATCTATTTGCACGCTTTGCGTCCACATTTTGCGGAGACTTTACATATTTTACAAAATTCTTTACAAAAATGACTAAGTCTGATTTAGTTCTACCCTTGGGGACCCCATGCCAACATGTTCTTTGCTTGTAGCTTTTGGCAGGTTGTCCTGGGTCACCCCACCTTGGGTTTGTCCTTTGCTCTATAGTTTGGGGGCACCTTTTCCTTGCTTTAGATTCACAAATGCAGAGTCCTACTTCTTCTGTTTAAACTTCTGCTCGATCTTGAAAGCATATCGGTACGTCATGCTGAGCGAGTAGATGTCCAAGAACTCCATCTTGTCCTAGATGTACCCGTGTAGACAACCGTGGTACTTGAGTATGAAATGTCACTTAGAATCCTTAATACCCAACTTCGTGCGAAGGGTATGAAAAACATTGGTAAACTCCGAAACTTTGTTGTAGCATGGTCCAATTTATGTATTTATCATCATAACTCTCGACATGGTAGTACTACTCCTTGATGGCATCCTGGAACAAATTCCAAGTCGGTAGACTGAAAATAGTGAATGTGTAATTTTGTCCTTCTTCTTACAATAGGTTTCCCATTAGTCCTTGACGTGGGGGGTGGATTTGAGAAGTGAAAAAGTAATATTTTCCCAGCTGGAAAATCATGAACAGAAAAATATCTTTCTAGAAGATTTACCCATTTATCTACGACATTTGCATCTATCTGAATTTCAAATATGGGGATGTCAAAGTTAACTTGTACCTTAAAGGGTGTGGCACTTCTAGAGTGGCTGGTAGAAGGAGATGTGTTGCCTTTGGGTAGCCTCTGAAGGATTTGGGGAAAGTTGTTCATTATCACATTCCTCTGTCGCTTGAGGGATTCTTCAAGCAAGATTTTGGAAGGATCTCATGCTCCATCATCTTTCTTCTCTTCCATGATGCGAGGCCATCGGGATTTGTGAGGTTGGTCTTGCAAAGGTTCAACCAGTTCGAGCCCTAACTCCTTATATCCTGACCTTCTTGGCAACATGTAAAGAAAAATAGAGAAAGAGTAGACCGCTTTGATATCATTGATACAAACTTAAACAGGGACACAACAAATTACATATATAACCATAATACAAAGGTGCAGCAAAAATAACACTTCATTTCATTTATATCAAATACAAAAATATGCTTACAAACATAATGGAAATATACTATCTTGGGTGATCGTAGCTTATCATTGAGAAGATATGTGATGGCTACATACCTCTAAATTATGTTACAATGAGGCTTAAGGGCCTATTTATTATTGAACAACAAGGGAAAATCCTAAACAACCAAAAACCTAACACCAAAAGATGGAACGCCAAGCGTTTGTGGGCCTCGTTGGGGTTAGTTGGGCAAACAACTTCCCAGGGTTGTAACTTAGTCATATTATCTCCATTTGGCACATATGATACCTTGTTGGAAATGTCTCTTCAAGTAATACAGGATTTGTGGTAGGCCTAGGCATATGGCCATGAGCCTACAGTAGACCTCAAAAAAATTTCATTGAGGGGGTCAAAACTACTCCGAAAGTTCAGGACCTGAAAAATTGCTAAAATAGTAAATGTTGCAATAAACAAGGAAATAGATGAAATTGATTGGATGTCTAGGTGGAATAGGCAGGTGGCCACCAATATCCACCCAGATCACTCCCGTTGTTTTGAAGGATCCATTTCCTTCTCAAGATAGAAAAATGGTTTCTCATAACACATCTTCCTCTTCCACATCGAAAGATATCATGATGATGTCCTCGCAACAAGTTATGGTAGCTACAAGATCAAAGGATTATGAGTCTAAGGGTCCTGTTGACAATGGAAATGAGGCTAGTTCATTTGGTCAACCTTCTAGTTCAATTCCTTCTCCTCCTTATGAAACATTACAGATTGAGAAACCGAATCCTGACATGATGATCCGACTGCCTCCTAAAGGTGTGCTTCAAAACAATCTTTCAACCCGCATGCTAGAGATGCACAAAATTACAATATTTTTGAAGACTTGGCTATGTCTCCTTATAAAATGTCAGCTCTGGAGTTGTTGTAAACATGCCCAACACAACGAAATATTTTAATGTCACCCATAGGACCTATTGATCTTTAGGATTATAGCTTAATTATCTTTGATTTTGAGAGTCATATCCTGAGACTCCCTCATCAACTGGCATTCCAAATTCTAGTTTTTGTAAAAAACGGATGAGTGTTTCACACATTTTTTGATGAAGGAGCTTCTATGTGTATTATGTTGATTTCCTGTTGGAAATATTTAGTTTCTCCAACCATCAATCAATCACCTACCACTCTGAAAGCCTTTGATAGAAGATGTTTTCATCCTTATGGAATCTTGAATTACCTTCCCATAGATCTAGAGGGTAAAATGGTTACGATTGAGGTTAAATTTGTTTATGCTTAGCTCGATTACAACCTTTTTCTTGGTTGAAGTTAGACCTATGCTATGTCAACAGTGGTCTCATCGCTTTTTCGAATGATACAATTTCCTCACAAAGGGAAAATTGTCAAAGTATACCCATTGTCTTACTATACTTGAGACCCTAACTCTAGGGTAGCATACCTTTTGTCAGAAAAAAAACTCTTTATGAGGATATTGGTGTTTGTCTACATAAAGACTAATCAATAATGGGAACCTTTGTGCTCCCTTTGTAGAATTTTCCTTCAAAACTTGCCGAGGTTAACATGATTACATCAAGCACTATGGAATATTTTGATGCATGGATAGTGCCTTTAGATTCTGAATTAGCCTTGTATGGAAATGAGATTCATTTGACCCTGTTTGAATTGGCTTATCAGGTAGTTCAATCATTTTCAAACCCATCATATTATTATAGAGTGAATGCGATCAATGATGATTATTCTCCTTTAGCTTGGTTAGAACTAATTTCACTCCCTGATCCTTTTGACTATACGTTTCCAACTGAGGAAAGTATTATGGAGGTCATGAATTTAGATGAAATTCCATGGAATGATTACCATCATCATTCAGATTTTCTACCTAACCCTGATAAAGTCGAGAATGATTTGTCAACTAGGTTCTCACCTGCGATTGTGGATAGTCCATAATCAATCATTTCAATTTTTCAAGATGAGTTCGAAATGAATTTGGGGATCATATCCACAACGATTACCATTGAAATCTCATTCAAAACATGAATTACTGAAAATATTCACATGGGTGCTTCATGCTCGTTCGAAGAAATTTAGATATATAAGGCCCTATTTCAAGAATTCCGTGATATTTTTGCCTAATCCTACAAGGAAATGGCAGGAATTGACCCAAGCATTGTTTTAAACGAGATTAAGAGTTACCCGAATGCAAAACCTATCAGGCAACGATTACGTCTGGTGCATCTGCGAAAAGATGTTGCAATTAAAGCTGAAGTCAAGAAACAACTCAAAGCGGGTTTCATTTATTTGGTTCCCTTAACTGATTGGGTGTCCAATATCATATCTGTTAACAAGAAACAAGAAACCATTAGAGTATGTGTATATTATAGGGATATCAATTAGGCATGTTTGAAGGTCAATTATCCTACTCCCTATATCGATCAAATCATTGACGAATGTGCCAAAAATGAAATATTTTCATTTATGGATGGATTATTTGGCTACAATCAGATCAACATACTCCCAACTAATCAACACAAAACCAAATTCATCTTCCCATCGGGGATTTTTTCCTATCGAAAATCCAATTCAGTTTGAAGAATGCCGGTGCAGCTTTTCAACGAGCTATGTCTTATGAATTTCACAATAGCAAGCATATTGCGCAACCTTATTTGGATGATGTAACAAACCTAGTGAAAATTCCATGTAATAAAGCTAATAAAGGAAAAATAAGACCACTTGTAAGGGAAAATTATTCCAAGTTGAATGTTAGGCAAATATATCTTATTGGGCATCAATGGATGTGTTTATGGCTAAAGGAATTTGGTAAAGGAAAAGGCTAAGGCATTAAAAGGGAAAAAAGGCAGTTTTTGGCACATTTATTTACGAAAATAAAGGAAAATAGGAGAAAAGGGAGGTGAAAGGTCACATGTTTCATGTGAGGAGGAAAAATAAGTAAAATAATGGAAATTGAAGAAAATAGAGGCCTCATTGATAAAAGGGCTTCTGAGGATTGTTGGAAAACTTTTGGTAGTATATACTTGGTCAGTGTAAGCTTGGTTAGTTTAGTTTTGGAGCTCTCTCATCATTCTCTCTCTCTCACTCTTGGACACTTAGAGTTTTCTTGGAGCACTCTAGCCTTGGAGCAAGGAAGGAAAGCAAGGAAAGAAAGGATAAAGCAAGGAAGAGCAGGATCAAGCAACTTCAATAGGAATACTTGTAGGTAACATATTGCATGTGTGACTTCCTAGATGGTTTTGACATGCATGGCTTTGCATGTTGGTGTATGGTTCTATTACTATTAGTGGCATGGTTTCTCCAGGTTATGAAAATGGTTTTCAGCCTAGCCTTGCATTTTTCTGGATGCCATGGTGTGTTGGGATGTTGATCTTGGTTTTGAGCTTTGGAATTGCTGGATTGATTTCAAAATCTAGGGCAAAGGTGGTCTCAAGTTTCACTCCCAAAGGCCTAGGAATCCCTTGACCAATTTTGGCAAGACATATGGTAAATCCTGAGGGTGGAGTCTCGATTTAGGGCCTAGTGATCTAGTGTGAATTGCGGTAAAGCCTGAGAGGTTGGTATCTTGATTTAGGGCCTATTGATCCAAATGTGGATTGTGGTAAAGCTTGATAGATAAGGAGATGAAAAATTCTTGAAGGATAGTGATGGAATTCCAAGTTCACTTTGGTTTTGTGATTGGAGCACCGATTTTGGTGTGATCACGGATTGGTGAGGGTGGAGGTGGTTTAACCTTTTGATTCCCTTGGTTGTTTTTGGATTTTTTTTTCCATGAGATCCCACATTCATGCTTGGAATATGGCATAGGGTGACTGGCTAAAAGAAATATTTGTTTCAACCATGTCTACGATCGGGTGGTACATGGAAGTCCTGAACCTGATCAGATTTTCCTATGTTTAATAAAAAATAAGTTCTCTTGATTTTGTACGTATTACTATTTGAATTTAATGGTTGATGTCTCACTGTTATTATCATGGTTTCATGTATTTACTTGCAACTGAAAGGATAATGGATGAAATACCTAATTGTTGTAGAAGGTAGTGATCCTTCTTGTCATGTCTCATAAGAGTTTCTAGTAAGTCATGCTCTGTCTTGTATCCTAGACCTGTAGATTGTATTGATGCCAAGTGTTTGATAGAATTGTAGTCCCTATTGGGGATGGTCAGAACTAGATCTAGAGTTAGTTTTTGGTCTATTAGTCTTATCATCATTGGTTTAATGGATTCCAGAAGTTACAACAAGTTCTGGGCAGTGGCCGAAATTCTGGGCTTGAAAAGTGCCTTAAATCTTGTAGACTCTAGCACAAGTCTGCTGTAAATAGTCCCTAGATGTAGGCATGTAGGCTTGTGGGAGTGTCCATAGGTCTTTGGACGCTAGCATGCCAATAGAATGGGAGCGTCCAGAGGTTTAGTAGCTAAAAATTTAGTGGGACCCAGGCGCATGATACATGTGTGGTTGGGATGGCTCGTAGGAGTGTTATTACTGATGTGGAAGGTATGTTTGATGGGTTTCCATCAATTCCACTTCCGTAAGGATACCTACAAGGTTAAATCATATCTTAGTATTCTCTCATCACATGTTTACCTAGGTTGGCTGGTTACTTGGGTAGATATGGGAGGATGGTGTTACAAAGTGGTATCAAAGTGGGTTGTGCTCTCTTTGGGTCATATCTGATACCACATAGTGGTATGAGAGCATGGTTCACCCCTTGGAATGGATGGGAAGTGTGTTGGTTATTCATTCATGTCAGTTTTATATGTTGTGCTTATGCTTGTAGTCCATATGCGTGTTGCATTTACATGGTGTTTATCATGGTTGTAGTGATGTCGCCATGTGAAGGTTCATGGTGTTGTTGTGGGATGTGTCATCATGAGTGTATGGTTGTATATGAATTTGTTATGCATGTCGAAGTTTATATGTTGTTAGCATGCATTTCCATGGTGAAGGTTGTTGTGCATGAGGTTATTGTATGCAATTAGGTCATCATGATGATATTGGTATGTTATGATGCTAATGCGTTAGCTGAGATAGATTAGGAGATGCAGATCATCAAGGTGAAGTTGCAACAATGGAAATCGAGGCAAGAGCATGTCGTCAAACAAGTTTGTATGTTGGGCATGCAAGTATATAGGTTAACGATTTTTATATACATTATGGTTATGTGTATGCCTTTCATTCTATTTATGTTATGGTTACATATATGATAAATTCTTTCTGATTATTGTGGTCATATGCACATGTGTCAGATAGCCATGAACGACAGTAACCTGTGGTTGTATGCATTGCTATTGTTGTTTTAGGATAGTTAACTTGATGATTATATTATATGTTGTTGATGAGTATGTTATAGGTTAACTTGTTGGTGTTATCTGATATTTAACTTGATGATTAAGTTATATGGTGTTGATGGGCATGATATATAACTTGTTGTTGTTATATGCTAGTAACTTTATGATTAGGGTTATTACATTAATATCTTGATGTTATATGTATCATGCTAAATTTGATTGGCCTATGCGTCAGGGTTATGACATTTAGGTATGAGTTGAATTATTTTTGACATTATGTTGTACCAATCTAGACTGATCATACATATGTGATTTCTATGCATAAATGGAAAATGTTTATGAGTTTATGATGTGAACATGCTAGCTAGTGGCTATTATGGATATCATGACCTTATTTATTTTTGAGTTGATATGTTGTGAAGTTATATCATGCTAATCTGGATTGCTTGTGTGGACAAAATAGCCTCCCCTGAGATAAATTAAGGTATGAGCTTGCTTATGTCATCTACTTTGTGCTTGAATGTTTGATTATGTCATTTAATTGGTGTTTGAGTGTTGGTGTCTATTATGCCGCCTATCTGTTGTCTGAATGTTTGATTACTTGCATGATATGAGTATGTGTCTATAATATTCCTTGAATGAACGATCTTGTTTTAATATGATTGTACTAACACATATGTGTTGAGATAACTGACATGTACTTGAGTGTAATAGGTGACAGTTGTAGTATTATGTCTAATGACTATGAGTTGAATATGGATTATGACATGATTGCTAGTCTTGGTAAATGTTGACTTCAAATTGATAGATATGATTGTCTTGATATTTGGAACATGTGTTTGACATGTGTAAACAATGTTGCAAACATGCTTGGTATTAGCATGACAAGGTAATAGTTGATGTGTTTATATGACTAACAGTTGGGTGATGTGACAGTGCATAGTAACACTCAATTGCATCAAGGAAAAGGTTAAATAAAGGAATTGGGAAAGAATTCTTTTGGTTATGTTTGGAAACCCTAATTCCAAACGAATGAGTGCTTTGCATACAAGAAGTTTTCTTAACCTTAATCTTGTTTGACATTATGTGGATATGTGCTAGATTCATGAACGTGTATTTGACAGGTATATTAGGCAGTCCCTAGTTATGGGTGGATCTGTCAAGGGAATTGGAGTCCCTTGAGATATGGTGTGGATGTGTTCAATTGCAAGCAACGCGCTTGGCATAGAAAGGTAAGGTAACAAATGTATTTTTATGTTTATTTAAGCACAAAGAATTATGTGTTGATGGTAGTATGATGCAAGGGATTTCATGGAAAATAAATTTCCATGGAATATTGAAGAAGGATCCAGTTGAGATTTCCCTTGGAAGCACTGGGAACCATGGGGATTGAGTCATGGTGTCTATTGTTAGTTTTGTGCTTTTGGTATTTTGGTGATTTTTTGTGCTTGATTTTGGTTTTGTTTGCGTCTTATGCATGGCCATGCCACTTTGGTTGTGGTGTTGTATTGTTGTTGGTTTTCCAAGGATTTATTCTTATTTGTTTCTTGTATTTCCTTTTATGTTTGGGGTCTGGGGAATTGGTTGGGAAAGGTGAAAGTTAATGGAGCCTAGAGAGAGCTGGCTGAAAGCTAATAGGTGATGTAAGGCCTAGATGAAGCTCAGTGCATGTATGAGGGTAGCTAAATGCAAGCGTATAACAACTAGTTGGATTGGTTGGGTCCATTGTTGTAAATAGACGATGGTAGGACAATCATGAGAAAAGTAATAAGGAAAGGTAAAGAAAATAGATTTGAGGCTTCAAATTCCTTAGCTACATTGGGAATTGTTGTTATCGATGTTGTACATGCATTGCACAGATAAAGGAAGTTCTCTTAACCTTGACCTTATGATATCTGGTAATTATGTTGTGAACATGATTGTGTCGATGTATATATATGTATACACATATGCATGTAGGTATGTCATTTTTTGATGAGATCATGATTGTTTTGTGCTAATTATATATATATATATATATGTGTGTGTGTGTGTGTGTGTGTGTGTACGGATGTATCTATGGATATATGTCACTGTCTGACAGGGTCATCAGGAATCATTCTTTTGGGGGAGTGATTGCTTATGTAGGTCAATGGCATGAAGAGATTCATGGTTTGTGAGGAATCAAGTTGGAAGAGTAGCCTGACAGATATTTGAGGTCTATATCATGTGGATATGAATTGATATTATGTGATTATACTATGTCTATGTTTATGTTGTGGATAGACTAATTCTGAGAGATACATCAATGAAATGAAAACAACGTGATGCACAAGATGCTAGGATAATCATGGATGGCGAAGAGACACTAGAAGCAAAGTTTCTTGGTAGAGACAATGTGGTTTTGGATGTGTGGTACTATTTTTGTGCATATATGGTATATTTTGTACATGTTGCATTTGTAACATTGTGCACATGTGTTGTTTTTATATATAATGTGTGTACATGTTGTTATGAAATGTTATGTACAGGGTGGTAAGATAGTGTTGGGTGAATATTGCATATGCAGTGTTGGGCATAGATGGTTCTATGTACATGTTGGATATGCGGTGTTTTGTGCATGTTGGAGATGCATTGTTGTGTACAGATGGTGTTATGTACATGTTGGATATGAAATGGTATGTACATGTGATGTTGCGTGCATGTTATACATGTGGTGCTATGTACATATAGTGTTGTGTGCATGATTGTAAAAGTGGTGTTGTGAGCATGTGGTGCTGTGTACATGTTGTACATATGGTGTTGTGTACACATTGTACATATGGTGCTGTGTGCAGGTGGTGTTGTGTACATGTCGTGCATATGGTATTGTGTACATGTGTTTTCGTGTACATGTCGTGCATGTGGTGCTGTGTATGTCTAGCAATGTGTTCATGTTGTATAAGTTGTACATTGTACATGTGGCATTGTGTACACATTGTATAGGTGGTGCCGTGTACATGTGATGCTGTGTACATGTTATGCAGGTG
Source organism: Pinus taeda (assembly GCA_000404065.3). Taxonomy (NCBI): domain Eukaryota; kingdom Viridiplantae; phylum Streptophyta; class Pinopsida; order Pinales; family Pinaceae; genus Pinus; species Pinus taeda. The sequence continues at coordinate 46,308 of APFE031181133.1, read as the reverse complement.
TTGCTGTGTATAGGTGGTACTGTGTACATGATGTACATGCGGTATTATGTGCATGCCGTACATGTTGTGTTGTGTACATGCATTATTATGTATGTGAATGGTGTAGTCATGGTATCATGACGTGTATTCATTGTGTTGTACTATGTGTACGTATATTTATTGTGTTGTACATCGTGTGTAGGTGTAGTATTGTGTTGTGGTGTACACTAGATGTAGGTGTATATATTGTATTGTGTTGTACACTGGGTACATGTTGTACATGTGGTATTATGTGTATGACGTACATGTTGTGTTGTGTACATGCAATATTATGTATGTGCATGGTGTAGTCGTGGTATCATGACATGTATTTTCATTGTGTTGTACTCTATGTATGTATGTTTATTGTGCTGTACATTGTGTGTAGGTGTAGTATTGTGTTGTGGTGTACACCGAATGTAGGTGTATGTATTGTGTTGTCTTGTACAGTGGGTAAATGTTGTACATGCGGTATTATGTGCATTCCATACATGTTGTGTTGTGTACATGCAGTATTATGTATGTGCATGGTGTAGTCGTGGTATCATGACATGTGTATTCATTGTGTTGTACTCTGTGTACATACATCATGTGTAGGTGTAGTATTGTGTTGTGGTGTACATTGGATGTAGGTGGATGTATTTCGTTGTGTTGTACACTGGGTACATGTTGTACATGCGTATTATGTGCATGTCGTACATGTTGTGTTGTGTACATGCAATATTATGTGTGTTGTACATTAGGTGTAGGTGTATGTATTGTATGTCAGATATAAGTGCATGTATTGCATGGCGTTGTATGTCATGTGTGGTTGTATGTGTGTGATGCACATTAGGTGTATATGCACATGGTTGAGGAGAAGGAACTAGGTGTTTTTCAGGTGTGGAAACTGATCCGAAGTACATACTAAATAAAGACAAAGGTAGAAGCTAAGGATTGATTAAAGGAAGAGTATCAATATTTCATTTTAGTTTTATTATGCATGTGAATTATGATTCTAATTTATGATGGTTACATGTGATTTATGATTTTGATTTATGATGGTTGTGCTTTGAGCTAACTTGATGTGATATATTTATACATGATGATTTGGTCAAATATGCTAGTTTGACTTGTTGTGACAGGAAGTAAATAGGATTGCAAGTGTACCTTATTGACAAGCTACCAATGAGGTATGATTTGAATTTATTTGAATTTATTTTAATCTAATGGAATTTATGTGCTTGGTACAAGAAGCACGGAAATGCCCGGTTGGGTGGGTGAAATCGACTGTAAGCATTAGCAGTGACAACAAAATGAATTGGAACATGCAACAATATGATGGTAAAACACTTCAGGAGCAGGGAAATTGTGGGACATTAGTACCCAATAGTTTCCATTGATTTCCATGAGAATTCTATGACCGGTATGATGGTTTGAGGCAGGTATATGCCTTGGTTTTTTGAATTTCCGATGCGAGGAAACCCTTCCAAGGGATGGGATCGCCTAGGATAGGGGATGTTGGGGAACTTGGAAGGGGAGAAACTACACGAAAGGGGTGACTGGATTGCCAGAGGGACTATGTAGCAGAGAAGGGAAGGTCGAGGATATATTTTTTTTGGTCATTAACATTTCTAGATGGAATCAAATGCACATTGGGAGTGCGCCCTAGAACAATGAGCCGGTCACTGTTTCGTGAGAAAAAAATGTGGTGCATGATTATATTGCTAGAAATTAGATGCAGTTTGACTGTGGTAGTGGATTTTGGACTTCTAGGGAAGGAGGTGAATCTTGGTATTACTTTGAGGGTGGAGGTGTGTGCCTCTAGATTCCCTTATTGTAGATGTAGGCATCATATCCTTTTGTTTGTTGGCTTAGAAAATGTGCATATGTGTATATGTGGTTATTGTAAATGTTGTAATGACCTATGTTATAAAACTTCAGTATGCAGTATGGTTGTTATCTGGTCATGTTGTCATGATGTTTTTTTTTAGTAGGTCGTTCATTGTAAATACTACAATGAGCTAACTTATAAACCTCCATGGAAAGTATGTTTGCTTTTCATTGGTTTTGCTGAGGTGTTGGTGTGGTTTAATACTGAGGATGGTGTTCCCCAAGTGGGAGGGTTCTGTAACAACCTTGGTGAAAATTCCATGTAATAAAAGTTAATAAAGGAAAAATAAGACCATGAGTAAGGGACAATTATTCCAAGCTTAAAGTTGGGTAAATATATCTTTGTGGGAATCACTGGATGTGTTTATGGCTAAAGGAAATTGGCAAAGGAAAAGGCAAAGGCTAAGGCATTAAAAGGGGAAAAAAGGCGGTTTTGGCACATTTATTTATGAAAATAAAGGAAAATAGGAGAAGAGGGGGGTGAAAGGGCACAAGTTGCATGTGAGGACAAAAATAATGGAAATTCAATAAAATAGACACCTCATTGATACAAATGTTTTTAAGGATCAGTTGGCAAGATTTTGGTCAGTATATGCTTGGCCAGTGTAAGCTTGGTTAGTTCAAGTTTGGAGCTCTGTCATTATTATCTCTCTCTCACTCTTGGACACTTAGAGTTTTATTGGAGCACTCTAGCCTTGGAGCAAGAAATGAAAAGAAAGAAAAGGGAAAGCAAGGAAAGCAAGGATCACAAAAGGAAGAGAAAGATCAATCACCTTCAACAGGAATACTTGCAGGTAACATATTTCATTTGTGATTTCCTAGCTGGTTTTGACATGCACAACTTTTCATGTTAGTGTGTGGTTCTCTTGCTATCAGTGGCATGGTTTTTCCAGGTTATGATAGTGGTTTTCAGCCTAGACTTTCCTTTTTTTGGATGGAATGGTGTGTTGGGATGTTGATCTTGATTTTGATCTTTGGAATTGCTGGATGGAATTTAGAATCTAGGGTGGAGGTGGTCTCAAGGTTCATTCCCAAAGGCCTAGGAATCCCTTGACTCGTTTTGGCAGGATACACGGTAAAGACTGAGGGTGGAGTACCAGTTTAGGGCCTATTCATTTAGTGTGGATTGGAGTAAATCATGAGAGACTGGGGTCTTCGTTTAGGGCCTAGTGATCCAGATGTGGATTGCGGTAAATCCTGAGAGACAAGGAGACATAAAATTCATCAAGGATAATGATGGATTCTGGATGACATTCCAAGTTCGGTTTGGTTTTGTGATCGGAGTACTGGTTTTTGTGTGATCACAGATTGATGAGGGTAAAGGTGGTTTAACCTCTGGATTCCCTTGGTTTCTTTTGGATTGGTTTTTCCATGAAATCTCACATTCATGCTTGGAATTTGGAACAGGGTTGACTGGCTGAAAGAAATATTTGGTTTGGCCATGTCTACGTTAGGTGGTACGTGGAAGTCCCAAACCTGGTCGAATTTGCCTATGTTTAATAAAAGCTAAGTTCTCTTTATTTTGTACTTTTTAATATGTGAATTTAATGGTTGTTATCTCTCTGTTATTTTCATGGGTTAATGGTGGTTATACTCTTGTTTATATGACTGATCATTATCATGGTTATTTCATGTATTTACTTGTAACTAACAGGATAATGGATGCAAGACCTTATTGATGCCATAATAGTTTAAGGAAGAATGTGGTGATCCTTCTTGTCATGTCTCGTAAGAGTTTTCAGTCATTCATGCTCTATCTTGTATCCTAGACCTGTATATTGTATTGATGTCGATTGTTTAACAGAATGCTAGTCCTAGTTGGGGATGATCAAACCTAGTCCTGGAGTTAGTTTTTGGTTTATAAGTCTTTTCATAATGTGTTTAATGGATTCTAGAAGTTATAGCAAGTTTTGGCAAATGGCTAGAATTCTGGGCTTGAAAAGTGCCTTAAATCCCGCGAACTCTGGCAGAAGTCTGCTGGAAATAGTCCCTAGACGTGGGCATCCAGGCTTGTGGGAGCATCCAAAACTCTCTAGACACTAGCATGCCCATAGCATGGGAGTGTCTAGAGGTTTAATAGCTTAAAAAACTAGTGGGACCTATGGGCATGATACCTATGTGGTTGGGATGGCTCCTGGGAGTATTATTGTTGATGGGAAGGTATGTTTGTTTGGTTTCCCTCGATTCCACTTCCTTAAGGATACCTAGGAGCTTGAATCATATCATAGTAGCCTATCATCACATGTTTACCTCGGTTGGCCGGTTACTTGGGTAGATATGGGAAGAGGGTGTTACAGATGAGTTGCAAGCTCATCCACTAAGACAGGAAGACCATACAATGCATTTGAGAGCAATCTTTATTAGATATTTTCATTGCAATATTCACTTCAATCCACACAAGTGTGTTTTTGTGTGCAATCTGGTCGATTTCTAGGGTTTTTCATTTCAAAGGAAAGCATTCGTGTTGATCTGCTAAAGGTTGAGGCTATTTTGAATTTGCCTCCTGCACCCAATCTTCGCCAAGTCCAAATTTTGCAAGGGAAAGAAAACTTTCTATGTCGATTCATCCAGAACTACGTTGAGTTGACTAAATATTTTACTCAAATGTTGAAAAGGGTTTCTCATTCATTTGGGATGAAGTGGCTCAAAAGGCATTTGATGCACTTATGCATGTGTTGACCCATACACTGCTATTGCATCCTCCCGATTATCATTGAGACTAATACTTAGCAGCATCTGATGTCACTATTGGAATGGTTTTAGTTGAGGAAGACAAATCAAATGAATAACATGTGATATATTACTTAAGTAGAAATTTGACCAAAACTGAAGAAAAATATGCACATGTGGAGAAATTGGCCTTGGTAGCTGTTCAAGTTTTCCAAAATTTTCGTCACTACATTTTATTGAGCAAAACTACTGTGATTTCCAATTGCAATCCCATGGTTTACATTCTTAGCAGAAAATTTCTAGGGGAAATTATTCCAAATGGATAGTCATCTAATATGAATGTGGTTTGGAATTCATTAAATCCAAATCTAAGAAATCACTAGTATTTACTAAATTATTATGTGACTTTCCTCATGCTAAGATGAAAAACATGGTAGAGGATTCTCTTCTAGATGAATCTCTCTTTATAATCAGTAATTTAGAGCCCTAGTATGAAGATATCATCATTTATTTTCAAACCCAGACATTTCGGCCAAAATTGAGTCGAATTGATTGTCGTTGTATCTAGTATCAATCCCAACAATAGAATATTGTTGGTGATACACTTTATCATCATGGTTCCGACTCTATATTTAGAAGATGTTTAAATCATGAGGAAGACGAAAAGGCATTAAATGATTTCCATTCTAGAGCTTATGGTGGTCATATGTAAAGGTTTTCCACTGCTCAAAAGATCTTGCGCACATGGTATTTCTGGCCTTCTATGTGCAATGATTGTATAACAGCGGTCCGGAAATGCCATAATTTTCAAATCTATGATCGAAAAATGCATGCACACACATATCCTCTTCACCTAATCATTGCTGTCAGTCCTTTAGCTAAATGGGGCATAGAATTCCTTACATGTAAGCCTCGCTCAGCCGAGGGGCATGGGTACATTATCCTTGTGGTAGATTATTTTATGAAATGGGTTAAGGCAATGCCTACATATAAGGATGATGGTGAAACAACATCCATTTTCATGTTCAATCATGTGATTCCTCGGTTCGAATTACCACAAGCCAATGTCACGTACCATGCTAACCATTTTTTAAACTTTATAATGACCGATCTTATCATGAAGCTATGCCTGCATCATGATAGTTCTACTTCATATTACCCGCAAGAAAATGGAAAAGTAGAAGTTTTTAACATGGTTTTAACCACCATGCTTAAACTGATTATCGGGACTCGTAAACAATATTGGCATATAATTATTTATCCAGCCTTGTGGGCATACCATACCACAACAAAAACTTCGACTGGTTTTACTCCTTTCCATCTTGTCTATGACATGGAAGCAGTTCTACAGATTGAATGTGAGATACCATCTTTGAAACTGGAAATTGAATTATTACCAGCCACTTCTGCTGAATAAGAATGTTTCCTGTACTTATCACATCTCGATGAGACTTGTCATGATGTTGCATTAGCTATCGAGGCGTAAAAGAAATGAGTTAAAGCACATTATGATCAAAATGTCAAACCTCATTCATATGCAGAGGGTGATTTAGTCTTCGTCTACGATCAAGAGCACAATAAGTTAGGTGCTGGTAAATTCAAGCCTATGTGGCATGGCCCTTATGTTGTAAAAAATATACTGGAACAAGGGGTCTATGAGCTAGTTGATTATGATAGAATTCCTTTAGGAAAGCCCATAAATGGTTGTTACCTAAAGAGATATTATGCTTATATTGTTCGGTGACAAATTTGTATATTTCTATACCATAGTTTACGTGTGGCAATTTTTAGTATCTTTTTACGAATTTTTGCTAATTCTCCTGCTTATCTTGTGTTACACTTGACTTTCATATGTCGATGCTCCCTCAAGCTTACAATGGCTTCACTGATGGTGCTAGTCATAGTACTCAGAATTTATCTTCCACAGCCTGGGCCATTTATTCACCCACATATGAGTTAGTTTCTATTCATGGGATATGCGTTGGTTGAACACCGAATAATATTTCAGAATATATCGTAGTGATTGAGCTATTATCTAATGCCATTTCATTTGGCATTCATTGATTGATCGTTAGGTTAGATTCACAACTCATAGTATTACAATTAATGTTGTTTATTTAGTGAGAAGTGCTTCCATGTTAAGGATGTTTTTATGGGTTCATCTATTGGAAAGAGAATTTGATTATATTGAGTATCAACATATTCTGAGAAATTTAAACACATTAATAGATGCATTGGCTAATTATGTGTTAAATTGGCACTTGTAAAACATTTGTAAAGAAATCAATGCAATATTCATCCGCATATTGTACAAGATAGACTGAAATAGAAGTAACATATTTCATTAGATAAGTGTCTATATAATGTGTGGCTTTTACAAAAATGCCATCCAAAGACATGAGGCCCCATGGCCTTTATTTTCCAAACATGCCAGTACATCATCAAAAAACACAAATCTGTCCCTTAGACTAGTGACTACGCATGATGATGATCATGGTAGCATACAATAGTATGTGCTACTCATCGTAGAAAACGACTAATAGGACCCGGCACCCCCACAATGTGCCTCTGATAGCGGAGAGGCATGTCATCTATCACGACATATGGGATGTCTAGGGTCAACCTCTCAAGGTTGTGCTTATCTTTGTCAATGCCTCCACCACATCTGGGTTCGTCTCTATGGGAGCTACTAGTTGCTCACCACGTCTGTGTGTAATCCAACTGGTCTCACTAAGGACACATCTACATGATCATTTTAGAAAATTAGTTTTGGACACTAAAAAATAACAAAAAAGTTGAAAATTTTCAAAAATCCACCAAAGTGTGAAGTTTTACCTATGTTTCCCCACTACATCCTAGGTGCTAATGGAATTTCTGGATCGCTTGTGTAATCCATCCCTGTGTATGGAAATCCTCAATCATATTGATTTTGTTTTCCAACCAATCGAACAAGTCAGGAGTACATCTAATCATTGGTCCTTGGCCACCTCCGTGGCATGCCATAAGTGTGACCCATTTCTACATGTGAGGGTCTTGAGGTCCTCCTCTCTCTATAGCTACCCGTGGAGTGAGAAGAGGGACCCACTCTAGAGAAAATGAGATAACAGAGGCACTATACCCAAAGTTTTTGAGTCTGGTTGTTCTGACTCTAGTCAGTTGCCCTTTTAGATTGGCAATACAACCTCGCTCCAGTTGAATATAGTAGGTTCCAAACACTCTACGGGGGTTTGCATTTGAGCCTTTGTGAGTAAATGCAAAGTTGCACTACCACATAGCCATGCAATAGTAAACTCGATATCCTTCAAAAGAAGTCATGAAATGGTCTTAGTGTCAATTCTCCCATATTCGAGAGTAGCTTCTTCAATGCACTGTTGTATTAGATAGGTGGCATTGGTTTCGCCACCTCGACTATGCCCAAACAGATTAATTGCCACCCCAAGACGTGGAAGTCTCGTCAAGAAGTAAATGCCATTAGCATCAATAACAAGTCTATGGTCTCTGACTATGAAACATTCTTCTTGAACGTTCCACTTGCCCATCATCCATTATAGCAAGTCTAATTGGGCTTTCATGCCTGGAATGGTGAAAAAATTGTACAGGCCATAGTTTCTCAATGCTTGTATGGTTCAATGTAGCTATGTCTTCCTCTTCATGTTCACGCTCTCTCCACTCCGTATTTGTAGTTCAAAACCCTGCAAACAAGCATAAGAGATCATTAGAAGAAATCATGGAAAAAATTAGCAAGAAATTTCTGTGTTTTTCATATCAATTTTTTCCCCTCAGCACAATGCGCAACTGACTGTCATGGAAAATGCTAATGTGCACGTTATCTTCTTAGAAACTGTGCACATCGCTTTCTTAAAAAAACGGTCGCCTGATAAGGGCAACCTACGCACGTCAAGGGAGATTTTCATTTTAAAAACCCTCCTCATAAAAAAAAAACTACGATGAAATGCTAATTAAAATAAATGAAACGATGATCTCAGAGAGATAATATACTTGAAAAAGATGGCTCGTGATTTTTGCCTATGGTTTTCCCAGAATCCGCCTCTGAAGTGTATTGTGAAAATGACCTTTTTCACTCTTGAAAGGTTAAAAACACAAATGGTAAAAACATTTTTTACATTTTGGGATTTTATAATTTTTTTAGGCCTATTTAAATATTATTTTTTGCCTATTAACTTTTTAAATCCAAATTTATGATGTTTTTCGCTTTATTTTTAGTAGATATAATTATTTCGAGTTTAAGTGTGCACGTTACAGGTTATTTACAAGAACATATCATTTTGGTGTCGAGTATATTTTTATCACTTCTTTGAACTCGTTAAAACTTACAGAAAAGTGAAACCCTAGAGTTCTCTTTACACCCTTTTTGGACTCCTTAAAAATGAAAAGATCGTTGGGTACTTGATTGTTCGAACTTGTAAAAGTAAATGAACAACCATCTATTCAGTATAAGTTTACCCTTTTTACGGACTGAACTAGACTATTTACAAAAAAGGTGTACGTTGACTAAGCATGGTCAATAGCGTTCTCTCCTACATTATTTTAACCTTTTATGGGCTTGAGAGACTAAATTTACGAAATAGGACACTGTGGAGTTTACTTATGTTTTTATCCTGACTCCCTAAAATTGAAAAACACCGAGCATCACTTTCTCCAGGCTCATTAAAATTTATGTTGAAAGAACTGAACGAGTTTTCTTTTCATGTCTTTTCAAAATATTTAAATATGAAACGACGTCGAGTTACCCCTTCACTCGATTCGTAAAATTTAAATAATGAAAGAATCGTTAAGCATGATGAGACTGAACCATTCCTTTTTAGGGTTCGTTAAAAATAATTCGAAGGAATCATCCAAAGGATGAGATTAGTGGATAAGCATATGTTATCCTCCTCAAGCTTGTAAAAAATAAAGAGGTGCTTGCCATTAATGGTGGGGAAAAAGTGAGAAAGAATCTTTGTTTTATATTTCTAAGAGGAAGTATGTCGCTCTTGAACATGAAACTCTACCACTTTCATGTCCAGGTTTGGAAATACATATGTCTCCTAATTGACCATACCTCATTGAAAGTCTTCGGTTGGTTTTTGGTATTATATTTTGAGTCAAACGTTGTCAAGTCAAAATTTCATGTCACCAATATGTTCAAGAGAAGTCCAACCTCAGTTCAAATTACTTTTCCATTCATAGCCTTTAGTTGCATCAATGATCACTGAGTCAGTCTCGGATTCCTCCAAAATTATGCTATTCTTCAAAAATTGACATGACTTTCATGTTTTGGGCCCTCCTACAACGGGTCACTTCCTATCAATTTCAGCTCATTATCTAGGAAGTTGATCTAGAAACCTTCAGTACCTTGAGGCATGCATGCATTAATGATAGGCTTCTCGCCTTCGATGATGGGTTCTCATCATTGGCCCTTGATTGAATGATTCTATGAGTGTTTGACATCAACACATCTATTCACACTTCATAGATTGTACTGGAAGTACTTTGAGATCCATTGTCATAAAGGTAATCAAGTGATTTCTACCATGTTCGACTACGAGACATTCACTCACATGGCTAGATTTTTACTACAAAACGAGAGATGGAGATCAAGAACTTGGATCTAATTTCATCCATCCAAGCTGCGTGGAGTTAGTAAATATTCATGATTGTAAATATACATCCATTGATGGTTGCATCCATACTATCTCTTCTATTGACATGAATCGTCAGATGTATCCATACTTTACTTTGAGACATTTATGTTTTGATTATGGGAATGCCTACCTCAGTGATGATATTATCTATTGCATTGTAACATTTGTTTGATTTTTTCAGGTCTCCGACTGTAGTCTCTAACCCAAACCTTGGCATGTTAAAGCGCTTCAATAATCAAACATGTCTTTTGAATTTTCACTTTAGAGGGAAATCTGTTACATGTCATTTTGTTACAATAGGAAAATGACCATCGGTTTGGATCTTTCGCTATCCACAAATGTGTTCCAAAGCATTCCCGTGCAAAGTTTGAATCCAAATTATCCCAAAGAAAGTGGAATTCCTGGATCCCATTAATGAGGCTCATCATTAGGTAAAATATATGGACCTTAATACACCTCCAATATTACTAAAATCAATTCTTCTCATAATTCGTTACATGTTTTAATTATATTTTTCTTAATGAGTTGTGTAAAAGAAAGATGTTATGTCTAGTGGTCTAATGTGCATTGATTGCAGGTTTTTGGGAGAAAATTATGGCTAATTAAGGTGCAGGAACTCGAATGAGACAAGAAGAAGAGACTATAGGAGATGGATCTCACTCATTAAATTCTCACTCACTCGAAGATCCCTCAATCAAATAGCACCAACTCAGAGTTGCAGGTAGCCGAGTCATGAGGATCATTGGCAGCCGAGCTAGTGATAGTTAAGAAACAATTAATCTCACGATTGGGAGCCAAGCCTCCCTAGATTTAAGGAAGTTGTTGGCAACTTCAATTGTATAGATAAAGAGGCCTAGAGCCTCATTAGGATTCAGATTTGTTATAAAAAATAGCTAAGCACTTTCGAGTTGAAGGATTGTGACCAAACACTATTATGTATTTTTTTTATATGTTAATGAAAATGAGAATTCCCTTGCTCCAACATTGAGTTGACTCCGAAGGGTGAAGATCTTGGGTTAGGGCCCAACCCTAGTAGTAGAGGTTCCTCTTACTAGTATGCTTAGGTTATTTCATAGAGTCTTGTTAAATTGATTTCGGCATTGTCACATTGCAAGTATTGGTGAATATGATTAATTTGATTCCATTTATGCATAAGCTTTAACAGTAGCATTAGAGAGATAAGGAAATATCAAAAAAGGTTGATAACAGGTGGATCTTACCTCCTTCCTCCCTTCAGGGACCATGGTTTGAGGAAAAAATCCCATTTAGCCCAAAAATACATAATTTTGGTTTCTTATGAAATTTAAGGTTTTTCTGCTAATTAGGTCAACATCTTTCAGTTTTAGAAGATAGGTTGCAGTTGTCATTTATGATATGTTAAGTTGTATTAGATTTCATGTTTCTTTCATAATAGGTGTAGAGCCTCTAACCTACACATCATCATCCACTATTACCTACTGTTTTTCATCATTTATCTCTCTCTTTCACCTCAGTTTCCATGTAAAACCACCCAGATCATTACATTAGATGTCATTAAGCATGATCAAGTGAGCTTTGCTAATGTGTGACTGTTTTTTTTAGATTTTGACATATTTACAGGCATTCCACAGCTCTCTGCCGATTCCGCAACTATCTGATGATTCCGCAACCATCTGGAGATTTCGCAGCCTTTTTGTTGTTCTCAAGGTTCCGCGTGCCATTTTGCCAAAAGAGCCACATGGGTACTTAGGTATCAAGGTGCTCGAGGTTCCTGTGCCATTTGTTCAATCATCCATGTCATCTGTACCTCCGGTCAAACAGGGGCAAGATCCGGTCAACGAAGGCAGCTTAACAGTGATGCGTAAGCTGTTGGGTCACGTCAGCTCAGACGGTGACTTGCCCGTGTTACACAGGATGTGGGGGACATAATCC
>APFE031181133.1:0-17498 GCA_000404065.3 Pinus taeda | reverse complement strand
ACTCCTACAAACTCTAGTGACGAAGACACTCAGCCTTTAGCCCAAAGAATGGCCAAACTTCATAAAACTGCCCTTCCCAAAGAGGTGGAAAAACAAAAAGTACAAAAACAAGAACAGAGCACTTCCACCGTAAGAAGGAGCAGCAGGTTAAAAGGTAAAATGAAGACCACAAAAGGGCCATCCTTTATTGACTTGAGCTCACCTGGAAAGGATGCTACAAGTCCTTCACACACTGAGTCTATTGAGACTAGTCCTCCATGTGAGGAAAGTCCTTTTGAACGTGAACTTGAAGTTGAGCATGAACCTGAGTATGAGCATGAACCTGAATCTGAGCGTGAACCAAGTCCAAGGAAGTCACCAGAGGTTGACCCAGACCAACAGAGAGTTTATAATTATTTGAAGACATTGGAGCAAGCAGTTGCTGGCCCAAGCAATGTTCAACCTTTGGAGCAACAACTTCACTCATTAAAATAGGAAATTTTTGAGATTGAGGTTCTAAATCGCCATATTATACAAGAGAATGAAAAATTAAAAGAAAGGGGCAATGTGGACAAGATGGTCCACGATAATACAATGTTGCATATGGGTATGTTGCAAAAAGAGAACAAAAAGCTAAGGAAGAAATGCAGAAGGCTAGACAGAGATTTGATTAACTTAAGGTTCAGATGTTTAATGAAAAGGCCAAGAATTGATATTTCCACACAAAGGAAGAAGAGGAGATTAGATGTCTTGGCAGAGGCATCTCAGCAGGTTGATTAAGCAGTATTTTTGCATGAGGACATGCAATGCCCTCGTAGTGGGGGTATGTAGAGCCTCTAACCTACACATCATCATCCACCATTACCTACTGTTTTTCATCATTTATCTCTCTCCTTCACCTCATTTTCCATGTAAAACCACCCAGATCATTACATTAGATGTCATTAAGCATGATCAAGTGAGCTTTGCTAATGTGTGACTATTTTGTTTAGATTTTGACATATTTACAGGCATTCCACAGCTCTCTGCCGATTCCGCAGCTATCTGGAGATTTCGCAGCCTTTTTGTTGTTCTCAAGGTTCCACGTGCCATTTTGCCAAAAGAGCCACATGGGTACTTAGGTATCAAGGTGCTCAAAGGTTCTTGTGCCATTTGTTCAATCATCCACATCATCTGTACCTCCGGTCAAACAGGGGCAAGATCCGGTCAACGAAGGCAGCTTAACGGTGATGCGTAAGCTGTTGGGTCACGTAAGCTCAAACGGTGACTTGCCCATGTTTCGCAGGATGTGGGGGACATAATCCAACTCTGGATTCAATGCCCATGATGACCAGGACCTCCAGCTCACCCACGCAGGCTCATGACGTGTTATTGCAGTTTTTATTATGCATGACAGTTTGTTTATTTTCAGTTTTAGCAGCACTCATAGGCTATCCTTCAGATGCCTATAAATACTTGCGTCTGCGTACGCTTATGTTAACTTTTACTTGTTGTATTTTTATGAACTTATTATAATTTTCGTGCATTCCCAAGACTCTGTTTTAATAGTGCTGTTCTAGCACTCTTGACTGTGAATTTCTGCACATGGAGTAATAGAAGCAGTGCTGTTTTGAAGCTTTCAACACTTTGAGTCTTCCTTGGGTTATGTGAATGGAGGGCCCTTGTTCATATTAGCCTTGTATAGTATTTTTATGTTCAGCATTTCCTTTTCTTGACCTATGTACAGCATAATTCACTTCATTTTCATTCATTTTGAATCCTTTCTTTTAAGCTGATCAGCATTGTTCTTTTGCAGGTTTTGACCCGGGATTACTTGTGTGTTTATGTGTTTGCTTTATATCTAGTGGTAGTTTCAGTTGGCAGATTCAAAGTTGCTGCCTTTTACTTTATCTCCATAGCTAATTTTTAGTTTTATTTCTCAAATCTGTCTGCTAACATATGAATGGTCTCTTTATTATAAATTGTTTATCTTTTGAGATCAGAATACTAATAACTTGCAGCTGACTTTGGGTACTTTTTAGACTACTCTTTAACTACTTTCTAATCGTGCTTTACACAGTACTATGTGATAGAGGCAGAGAGTTAGAAGGAGCAAAATATTATCACTAGTCTTTAAAGTAGATTTTTCTCATTTTTATCATTTCTTAGACTTACCTTTAGCTACTTCTTAATCGTGTCTTACACAGCACTATGTCTTAGAGACAGAGAGTTAGGAAGAGATAAACATTATCATTGGTCTTTTAAGTGATTTTCTTACTTTTTATTTGCAGCAGCATGAATGGTGTCTAATACCATTAGAAAGTGGTTCTTTGCTTTCAGTTCATTTTAATTCATTTATTTCCTTCAAGTTTTCCTTTTTAGCAAGTAGTTAGAAACCATTAATCACACACCCTCACTCATCTAGAATTCACTTCACACACACCATCACTCATTTGTTTATAAATACATCACTCCATCTTAGGAAGATAAATTAATCACAAACAACACCCCCCAAACGACAAAAAGCTTTAAGAGGTTGCTTAAGTACATATAGTACACCTTCACTTCATCAGCTTACGAGCCCTGAGTTGACAATTAATGATATCAATTTAGGAATACTAAATTGACCAAACAATAGGTTTGAAGAATTTCCATGCATGAACTTGGAAAATAAATGATGCAAATTTTGTTTCCTTGTATTGTTGTAAAAGCTTCTTGTTTGAAATGATTTATGGATAAATTCCAACAATGATGTGTATGTTATAGGATTTTCAATATCACAGGAAGGCCTCATATCATCAGCCTCAACCAAACCATACCCACCCATGATCGCCAAAGGTCACTAAGTTCTCAGTCCGAGTTATCATTTCACAAGGACAACTTGCCATGCTTGTTGAGAAAATCCAAACATCATAGAGCTTCGGCTTGAGTTCTAAGTGAGTTTCAACCACTTCCTTGCCTTATTACTTCCATCAATCACCTCCCCTAAGCTCCATACCACTGTCCAAATCAATCCTTATGATTTCGGCCTATTCCTGTAGGAAAATAGGGGATCTTGTAGGTGAATTAAGACATCACGTAGACATCTTGTAGGAAGACCTGTAGTGGCCTATTTTGACCCTGATTTGTGAAAAATGCATCACGAAATCTAGGAGAAGACTCCTGCTTGCCTCCCAAGCCATTTAACCCATCACACCCCATCTCTCTCCACACCTATCCCACCTGCCATGCAATCAAGAACGATTAGCATTCATGTTTTCACAAAAAGGCAAAAAGAAAAGGGTTGGTATGCTTATTCATGTGCAAAGCAGTTAAGTGTTTGATTACATCAGATTTCATGCTTAGGTTAGTTAGGATTTCACATGTGTTAAATTAGAATTCTTCAGAATCAAGGTATCTTAACAAATAACTATATGAGTTGTGTGTTTTAGGCATCTATTTCACTCTTTCGTTACTGCAGTAGGTAGCATTTCAATCCTCTCAATTAGGGTAAAACTCATTTCTCAATTGGTAATCAAACTTCTTCTAAATCAATAGAAGGTTAGTTTGAGAAACTCTAGTGGTGTATCGTCCAACTCAGCAATGAAAAAGAGTGGACCCATTACATTTATTTGTGTATACAACACTGTCACCTCCAAGTTTGTACGAACCCTAGGTTGATGAAGTAAAGTTAGTAGCCCTAGGAGTTACGACATTCTTGCTACAATACTGGTGCTCATCACCCATGGCACAAAACCTTGTTTTGGCTTCCTGCGTAGTTCCCTAGTTAATTTATACACATAAACAAATAATACCATTAGGAGTTGCACATAAGTACGAATTGTCTTACACTATGACCTGCATACCTAACTTAACACATGTTGGGAGCATCCTAGACCTGTAGACCTATAGACCTGCAGACCTGACTTAACTGTCTAGAAGCATTGTTGGTAGCATCTATCCCAACCAACAATCTTTGAATGGTTGTTATTCAGTCTTGATCCTTCCCATCATGGAGCAACTCCCTCGCTTTGCGAAATCCCTATCCCACCATTAGTGGATCCCATCCATTGGAAAATGGATCCCAAAATTCCCACTCTTGGCCTATAAAGCTAACCCAGGCCTAAGGATTGAGGAGGACTGTTGGAAGTAGGCTTATGCTGCAGGAATAAGGTTGGAAGGCTATTCATTGAAGGATAGGGTTGGAGATTATGGGAAGGGACTTGCAACATCAAGGCTACATGGTTGTAAGGTTATTGTCCATTTTATTAATATAAAGGAAATTGTTCTTTCTCAATTACATCTTTGTTGATATGATTTTCAGGATTCCTTGATCACCTACATAGATTGTGATTGAATATTAATTAGTTTATGATACATGATTTGTTAATTAGTCCATTTATCTCTTATTATTATATATTGAATGCTTTAACATATTTTTTGTTTTTATCAATGCAAATCTCCTTCAGACATTCATGGAGAATTTGTGGAGAGTGACGGGATGATCTCTAAAGCACTGAGGAGAAGATGAATGAAATCTTTGAAGGGTACTTCATCAATAATTTTTTTTGAATGGTATGTGGCCTCTATCATCATATTGGTTTCAGTCAATCATAGTCTAGAGAAAGGTAGCAGTTCCTGGATGTTTTTTACTAGGTTTCTTTGAAGTATAGGGAGATTGCTCTTGTCTGCAAGAGGGATAAGTCCACATAACAATGGGTCACTATATTTTAAGGAGTGAGACTATCTAGGGTATAAGGCCTTGATTAATGTTTGAAGGGAAGGTTTATCCTCACCCTAGTGGCATGTATATTGCACATTAAAACTTTTATTTATGAAGCTAAATTCATGCAATCATCATCCTTCAACTCTAGGTTGAAGAGCCTAACCAACAATTGTACAAGTTAAAGTTAAGAGCGTGAGGCATAAAAATTCTTTAATTTATTTATAACACCATAAGAATATTTACTAAAAACAATATGACAACTCAAATCTTCACTTACTATCACAACAATAAATGCACATTTTTCTTATCTTTGTTCTTGCATGTGGCTAGTTATTTGTCTCGTGTAGGCTTGTTAGGTGCATTGTCCTTCTCTCCTTCTCCTTTACAGATCTCATCCCATATATAATTCAAGATGAGAGTGTGTTCTATATTTATAGACAAATATTGATAGTTCTCCTTGACCATTAGCACCACATTGACAATGGAGATGAGAAAATGCATCTTCAACAAGTTGCAAGATGATGTTTAGATTAAAAAAAAAATGTAAAAATTTAATCTTGATGAAAAAAGTTTAAAATATCTATACATACAACTATGGTTGTTGGAAATGTAAAAATAATAAATCCAAGTCCGTCTTATCATTTTAACCTCCATATGCTCAAATATAATCAAGCTCTATTACATTTAAGTAACAAACCAACAAACCATCCTTAACCAACAAACCATCCTTAATTTCAAGTTAATATAGTTTATTTCCACTAAATATGTGGAAATATGAGTTTTACAAGAAATTTATTTGAGTTTCGTTTCGCACATGATTATATATCTCTTAGACTACGCTAGCACAAGTTTTGGCACTTTCATTCAATTAAATATGCAATTGAGTGGTAGAAATGCAACATGATCATACGTAATGTCATGAATTTGAAAAATAGATTGAAAGTAACCAAATGGTGGTACTATGTAGGCACATACTGGGTACAAATAGTGAATGTGTATGTCCTCCACTCCACTCGATGCACAATACGTTGTAGAATATATGATTGGAGAGACATGGAGTGGTTGGACCATAATCCACTAGTGGAGGTGATATGCAGAAAGGGAAGGAATGTGTCACGATAAAGGCCACACCGCTTTTACTCTCCAAATTACAGGTGAAAAGGGCAAGGATTGACGAGGTTGTGGTTAGGGTTGTAAAAAATGAGTAATGCATCATGTTCACCATGACTAAGACTAGATATAAATAATCATGGGTGAGAGGAAACAACATTGTGATTATGGTCGCACAAATGAGGAGACGCCAATGCACAAATTGAAGAATGCATTAGGTTCATCATGAGTAATGTTGGAAATATTTGATGGGGACTCAGTTAGATAGGGCGTAAGGACAGGAATAGATGTTAGAGAAACAAACCTGTGCTTGTATATTTTGCTTGGTGATTCTTGGATGAAAAGGTTGATACTACCTTTATCCATGTTGTGCCTATTGATTGGTGTCAATATTTTTTGAGGACTTTCATAACCACTTTCAAAAAGCTCACATAACACTAATGTGGTACCACAATTCATTGACATGCCATGGGTTCCACATTGGTCGATAGACCTGCTATAGTATACCATGGACCTCCTTAAGCTTTCCAACGTGGCCCTATCACCCATCACAATGGCATATCCACATCACCGTCACCATGTCATCACACATCTGGCATCCACATCATTGCACATGTCATTTTATGGAAATTCCCAAATTTTCCATAATTTAAAAAAATTGTAATTTTGAGAAACCTTCCAATTGTTAAGGTGGCCTTTGGCTTAACCTTTGCACCAAAAATTCACTTGTTCTTTTACCCATATAAATTGAGCATTAGAACTATCAATTTGATAACAACATGTGACATACTCCCATTTTCAAATACACTTCAAAATTCACTTCCAATGAAATTTGACCCCTAATACATGTAATATATATAATCATGGAAATAACCAAGAAATATAATATGTACAATTAAATTACACATAACTAGACCCAACATATAAATTGTAAATAACCCATTAAATATGACATATTGGAAATATAAGTGCAAAGAAGATAGAAAAAACTTATCTTTAATATGACTCACCAACAAACTATCGATGTTGGATGTTCCACTGAACCATAAATAGGATTTGTTGTAAATTCACCCTCTACAAAAGGTCACCCATAAGAAAAGGTTATTATTCCACAAGGATGGGTGACTAAGACAATTCTATCTCTCATGGGTAGTTAGCTCACAATATTTCTCTATTCACCCACTCACACAACCATCACAAGTACACAATTTTTCTAAACTAGTCCAATAACAATCTTAACTTCCATCTCTCTTTCCCACTTTAGCCTCCACAAACTAAGGAAATGAATCATTCTTTGCAATGCAGTCCCTCAAACTATTCCATTTCCCTCTAATGTTCCATTGCTACTAGTAAGAAAATATCAAAACTAAAATCTATAAATACTCTCAACCATCGACAATTTCATTAGTGATCCCAATGAAATTATGCACTTAATCCATCCCGTGTTGGAGAATGACAAGTATTAATACATAACCATTATCAATGGATCTCAACAATTTAATTATTCTTCTCTTCCAGAAGTAAGAACACAAAAAATGAATGAGAATAATGAATGAATGAACCCCTAATAACCAAAACATTGACATTAAAATGCATGCTGTCAAAATGACACATGGCTCCCCAAGGTAACTACCTTTTTCTTAACTAATTCAAATATGGGTATAATAAAATATAAATAAAAAGGTATAGCCTTTCTATCTATCCCCCTCTTTGGTGGAATAATGACCTCCTATGTTCTTTTTTTTGTCTATTTGTAGTTGGTCATATATTTTATTAATAATATTCAAAACCATTATATCCTTTCATTGTGTACAAACATATTGTATATTAAAATGGGGAATAAAACATGGGGTATTGTTGGGCAGCGGCTCCCCCCATAGCATTTTTTTGGGGCTTAAAGCCTGAGTTTTGGTCAACGTAATGTAAATACTTCGTGAAATACGGGCGTGGAGCGCGAAAGTTTAGGATGAGTCATAGGGTTGTCTGCCCTAAAATATTGCAATTGAATGTAAATTGTGTTGGCCTACCCATGGTCCGCGGACCATGGGATTGTATAAATAGAGTGAGGCTCTAAGTGTAAAGAGAGTTATGAGTTTTTGAAAAGGAATAGATAGATGCGAAGGCATGGTTAGAGGATAGAAGTGGATCTGAAGATATTGGGTTGTAGTAGTAGGTAAAGGCTCTGTAGCTGAGTGCGTAGAGGCCTAGTAGAAGTCTGCAGCTGAGTGCGTTGGACCCCTGTAGCTGAGTGCGTAGAGAAAAGTCGGGTCTGTATTGAAATAAACTTGAAAAGGATCATTAATAAAGCTAAGTTGATTCGGCATATTGTGAATTTTTCATAGATCTATATTTGGATGTTCGGCGTTAATGGTATCTATTTATCTATATGCGCGCACATGTATGTATGTTTATGTATGAAAAATTTCTAAGTAATTAACGAATAGAACCTAACTAAGGAAGACTTGGGTGATTAATACTGGTCGCATTGCGGCTGGATCTACATGAAGGCAGTCCCACAGGATGCAAGGAGCCCACTGGTGCGTGTAATCTAGTAAGTGTAAAGGTTGAATCGCATACCTATCGCCCATATCAGACATCCCCAGGGTGCGTAAACCTGGTTCCAGCACCCTCCCATACTACTTTGGGTGAGACCTCAGTCCGCGCTCCACGAACTATTGTCGAAAGGGCCAGTAGTATTGGGATTTGCTTGGCTAAACTCACTGTTGAACCTGGGTAAGGCCCAACGTAGGCAACAAATGGTTCCGTTGCTGGGACTGGGATCTGCCTAAGGGATGTTTGATGTCATGCCACTAGAACCCAACAAAGAAGGAAATCGAAGAGTGGTTGGACAAGAATATTCACGAGTTCGAGACATAGGAAAACAAAACTCCACAGGTATCCGAGAAAAGGTGGCTAGATTGCTACGTGTATATGGAAATCCATGAGATTTTCTTCGCATCCTTTCCTTCTAAACTGTATGAGTGGATTACGAGGTTAGCCGATAGCCAGGGAAGGTGTAAGCTCGAACAAATTATAGTGTGGACTTTGGAATTAGTGCGCAGACTAGAGGCATCAGAAGACAATATCGCTCGATCTGTGGACAATTGGCTTGACCAGATAATAAGGGGATTTATCACTGAGTTTGTGGTGGACACGACCGTGAGCTAAAGCGAGGCAGAATGACATTTTCTCAAGGGACTGCGAGGTAAGTATATTAAATCTTTGAATACCTGGATTAAGATGTTGTTATGTGAAAAATGGGTTATGCGAATACATTAATGTTTGGGATGACGCGAAGCGGAAAGATCTACAAAGGTAGCGGGGAATTAGAAAATAGCTCGTTAATTTCACCTTCGCGAGAAAGCGAGGAAGAGCTCGCTCGGGTCTCTCTGAGAAGTGCGGTCAGCTTGATAAGGTAGCTCATTCCGTAGTTACCACCTCTGCCCATTCCACCACACACTTCACCTCCCTCACCTCCATCTCCACCCACTCCACCTCCACCAACCCCACAGTTCAGCATGGCGAGCGTGATCAAGCTACCCATATTCATAGAAGTAGGGAATGAGGATCCGAACCAGTTCTGGTTTGTGGTAAGAGTAGTGTGGGAAGTGCAAGGGGTCACAGATGACAACTGAAGGCTACATTGTTGAGCACGTTGTAGGATCGCGTGTTGACATGATATATTAAGCACTCTAATGACCACCTAAACACAGGGATAACAGAGATCCAGAATGCGTTGAATAGAGAATTTAGCCAGCCAAAATCAGAGACACAGTCAATCATCAGGTTTAAATAGATTGCGATGCTTCCAGGTGAGACCCCCTGGGATCTGGATCAGCGGCTGAAGAGTACGATCTGCGAGGCTAATATGATGCTCACGGATGCACAAGATCACGCATGGTTTGTGGCCTCCCTGACACCACACTTGAGGACAACGCTGTCACAACAAAAACTTTCCACCCAGGCCGAAGCGTTGGAAATGGTGATGAGGTTGCATGAGACCCCGATACAAGATCCTAGGTTGGGAGTCCAACAAATCCACATGCAACTACAGAATCTATGCCTAGAAATGCAGAGCTTGAAGCAGGATAGGGCACTGCATCCAGAGGCGCGCGAGGAAGTATGGTGCATAAAATGCAAAGGCTAGAGCCATGACAAGGACCACTGTCTAGTATTCGCGAACTACTTGGCAGGAGGGGGACCAATGCCATTGAGACCAGAGGCACATGCAGGGTTGAGTGTGACACCCACGTTATGGTGCACGATATGTTAGATAGGAGGAAAACACACGACGGATAATTGTCATTTGTTGCAGAAGTATATACAGACTCCCCAGTAGTTGTTTTGTAATTTCTATAGGTTATAAGGCCACGACGAACGCACTTGTTGCAATTATGTGTTAATGATGGATCGGACCCCAGCCTATAGGATGCAGACAGAAATGCGAGCCCTCGACCCAGCTGCGGGGATGGTGTGCGCTGGATTTCAGGGGCGAGGTCAAGGACGAGGAGGAATGGGACCAGGAAGGGGCCACTAATAGTTAATTTGTTAAAATTGTGGAGGACCAGGGCACTACACCTGTGATTGTACCAACCCAACAAGAACATCCTATTCATACTGTGCTCATTTTGATCATGAAATGATAGATTGTCCTATGTTGATTGCACATATGCGCAAAAAAGGGGTACTCCAGCCCCCTCAGACTCAAAATATCCAAATGATGAGGTTTGAACTGCACGAAGAAGACCCAAATGTGAACATGATGCTAAGAAGTGGCGCAACCATAGGGGAAAATAAGGAGAAGCAGCCTGAGGAAGATACATGGGTTTGCAAGGCTCCTACAAAGGAACTTGAGTTTGACTTAGAACACACAAAGGAGACATTCATGGAAGCAAAGAAGAGCTTCATGGATGCCTCCACTTCAGGTAGTAAGGATCAACTGGAGCCAAGGATGGATCCTTCTATGCTTACTACCTTTCTGGAGACATGCATGAAACTGCTGCGCAACAACAAGGTAGTTAAGGGACTATAGGAGCTGATCACTAGGTGCGCAGGGTCAGGAGAACCATGCATAGTTCGGAAATTGGGGAAGCATACATTGCGCACTGGAAGGGAGATGAGGTTGACTGCACAAATTGGTGAGTATGAAATGGATCAGGTCATCCTAGATTTGGGATTGGACATGAATGTGTTACTGAAGCAAACATGGGAACACATGGGCAGGCCCGTGTTGCAGTGGTCCCCTATTCAAATAGAAATGGCGAACCAACAAAAGATTTTTCCCATGGGGAGGTTGCAAGGGTAACAGTTGATATCGAAGGCGTGAGCACACAGATGGACTTTGAATTAATAGAGATTGTCGATGATGGCAATCCCTATCCCGCATTACTAGGAATAGACTGGGCCACTGATATGAATGGAGTCATCAACCGGAAGAAGTGGAAGATGATATTCGAGAAAAAGTCCCTATGTGTAGTAGTCCCGCTAGACCCAGCTGAAGGAGCACGCTACATTGAACCAGTGCACGATGATGAGCTGGATTGTATTTACTAGATAATAGTGCGAGACCAGGAGTGGGTGAACCGAACTAAAGATGGGAGAATCTCGTGGGAGCGCAACAACTCCTATACTTCGGATTCAGACGAAGAAGTAGAGAACTGGAAGAACCGGTTACATGAAGTGATAATGATAAATTGCAACATGATGATTAGATCACTGCGTTGCATGATGACAGAGGCCAGGGAACTACCAACATAAGATGGAGTGATAGTGGTGGATGAATTTGTGGACAAATTTGAAAGCGCAGTACCGGAAGAGCAACAGTATGGTGCGCCAGAATGGGCACTACAAACACCCACACGATGGTGGAGTACACATCGGGAGATCATTGTAAACTGGCGTGAATGTAGAAGGTGGATGCGCTTACGGTTTGGAAGCCCCCAATGTCGAACAAAAGCCGGCCAGCCAGGACGAAGCAGCTTGCGCGCCCACCTGTGTCGATGGGTATAGACGTGTGCTGTGTATTCCACACAAACACACCCCAAACTAAGAATCGAAAATCAAAACAGGACGCAGCAGTAGGAAAAGCAACGTACCCCACAAAGGTTCCATGTAGAAGCATTCAAAAAGTTATTCGAAATCATGAACAAAGTTCACCAGGTGATACGAATTGATTGGGACCTGCACGTACCAGTGGTTTGATGGGCCTATAAGGCCATGAGAAAAAAATTGAGCGTGAAAATGACTCCAACACTGAAGAGAAGAGACGAGACCATAAGAGCAGAGAAGAATCCCCATACAACAGCTCCCATAGTTGGGATAGTAAGCGAGGACCTGGGTAAAGGAATTATGCAGTTACAGGAAGCCATTCGGTGAGGGAACTTGAGACTTTGCGAACTTGAAGAAGATCTGGTATGGCTGGGAAAGAAAAGCATGTTATTGGACGAAGAAATCAACAAACTGGAAACCAAAGTTATGCAAGCATGCTGTGTCGAGAAACTAAGCATGATATGACAAGGTGTAGCCAGCCATACTACTGCCTTAGAAGAATTTGTGGCCTTGCTACCATGGCTACTACCGCACCTTACTAGACAAAGTAAACAGGGGAGCGCATCATACAAGGAAGAACGCGACACACTGACGGACCATGAGGGTAATTAACAGGTGCCCACGGATGGGGCTGGAAGGTAAATTAAAGCCTCACATAGGTGGTGCGACCACCTGACTATCCGTGGAGAGCACAATCTTAGCGCTCCAAGTAGTTGACAGAGAGCGTGAGACTATAGAAGAGTCTGTATGGGAGTTGCGTGATATGGAGGTTTCACACAGGATTGATATGTCACAGGGGCAGCGGCCGTGCATAGGGGGCTGTGCCGGTATGCTGGGAGGTGACTGTTGGTGTCACTGTTCATGACAAGAGGTCTAATTTAAGGAAAAAAGGAGTGGGTGGTGGACAATTAAGACACGAATTAAGAGCTAGATTTGGGACGATCTTCCGCCAAGAAGGCATTAATGACTCAGAAGTGGGGAGAAGGGTCGAATTAAAATTCAAAAAGATGCTATAGAACCCCCAAGGCCAGCCACAAGGAAACACTTGGTTGTTTGAGAATTGAGTAAGTATAGAGCATTGAGCACCGCGTACTCTTACCATCCTCAAGTGTAGACACAATGATGCCTGCTAGAACAAGTGTGTGATTCGCCGAAGTTACCGCGGAGCCCTGTATGGCCTATGAGGAGCCCGGAGAGGCGGTAGCTGCGCCAGAAGTTCTGAAATCACCACACACACCATGGCCATAGAAAGATAAGCAAACGATGGGGCCAGTCCGTGTATCCCCAAGAAACCCACGGTTTGGAAAATTGTCAACAACAGAGAAGGCAAAAGCTGTCACCATTGAAATAGAGGAGGAGGAGGAAGACTTGCAAGCCCTAATCGCCCATGTTGAGGCGCAAGATGATGAGGCAGAGGATGTGTCCCAAATTCCTTCAGCGACAAATTTACCTCCTTACATCCCCTGATGGAAGGGGAAAGCCAAGGTACCAAAGGACCTGGAGGCCACGAAGAGTGCGCTCTAGACCCCGCTCCTCCTCGATGATATAAGGTTTGAAGGTCCGCCGTTGGGACGAGTACCTACTATGAAGTTCAAAGATTGGGACCTCGCGGACAGCGAGAAGTTCCCACAGTTGGCCGCGGAGAGGTTAATGAAGCAGAAATGGTTATGCAGTGTGGAGAGGGCTGGGTTACTCGATTTGTAATGGATACCCCACTACCACCGTGCGCCCATCACCATTTTTGTCATCAGGCAGCTGCTGTGCCTGGTGGATGATGGGTATCTCTGGCTGGAGGAGCCAATTCCCATCATGGTCGATCTAATTCACTGAATTTCTCGACTGCCAGTCGAAGGAAACAACCCAGCGGCAATAGCAGGAAAAAGCAGTGATTAGGCCCTCGCAGAAGCTATGAAGGCCAAATATAAAATAGAAAAGAGAAAGTGGGGGTACGCAATAGCAAGAATTAAAGACCAAGGGGTGCGTGTAGCCACCCAACTGCTAGCCGACTAGCTAATGAGGAAATGTCGTGCCAATGAAGTACCAACGTCTATGATTGTGTTGGCAGAGCAATGTGCAGAGGGTGTCTAGTTCAACTGGGCACAATTCCTCTGTGATGAGTTCTTGATGAACTACAGGGAGGCCCAGGAGCAGGGTAAGACCTTCCACTGTGCTTGGTTTTTCTTATCCATCCTGTTGGTTGCAGGGGAGCTACCGGAGGACAACCAGTTTCCCGCTATTGAGGGTGACTTGCCCGAAGTCGCGAGGTACACCTCGCTCTGGGCTACAAAAGATGTGCAAAAGATTCATGAGATAAAGGTGTTCTGGGTGTTCATGGAGGCAAGCATCCGAACATGGATCAACCGTAGGCCATGCTTGTCCTCTACAGTTCATAACAGCTTGTAAAGCGCGGCAGAATTCAAGGCAGATATGCATAACCTATATATCCGGGTGCGCAACAACCCAGCATGGAAATGGGTGAAGCTTTTGTTCATTGCAACGGATGATGCGATCTTCGCAGTAATGGAGTCATGACCTTCATAGTGGCGCGCCCCAGACTTGGTGGAAATGGAGAAGGTCGTAGCTTAGCAAAGAAAAAAGGACACCAATTTGCGCATCGAGCAACTATCTGAGAGGAGGCGCAAGGAACAAAAAGCAGCCACACAGTAGAAGGCGGTTGATGCAGTAGCAGCAATGTAGACGACAGAGACCACAACTACACCAACCAGAGAGCCTGAGGAGGGCCAGGAGATGTCCACAGGGCAACAGACCAAGGAAGGGGACAGGACCGAGGAACGCATAGACCTTGGTTCCATATCAACCCAACTCAAGCGGCCGTGCTGCCCTACGAAAATAGCTGCCTGAAAGAAGGGAAAAGCCACAAAGACGTCCGTCGACCCAATCATGCTCACAGAAGGTGATCTATTAGATATTAGCAATATGATATGTGAGGTCACAAAGGATGCGCTCTAGGGATTGCAGATGGAGCAAAACACTGTGTTGGGGGTGCTCAGTGCACAACTACAAGGTTTACAGGTACAACACCCACAAACAGGCACAATGGCCCAGTATGTCGCAGTAGGAACCACCGAGGCTGCGCAAACGATGCATGCTCGTATGGGAAACACCTTCGTCCTGCTTGAAGGTGCGCTAGCAATAGCAAGTGAGGATGACCGGGCTGTGATGAGCAGCATGAAATGAGTCAGCTTGAACTTGGTTGCCCTGCCACGCAAAATTCTGTACCAGCTGCAGGATGGGGTCATCGCAGACCTCCGCGCTCAGGAAGGCCGAGTGATCCAGGTCTTGCATGAACAGAAAATCAACATGGACCAGCTCAGCATCCAGCAGGATGAGTTGGTTGCACAGGCTCAGCTATAGAAGATGCATGCAGGAGCATTCCAGAGTTGGCTGTGCTGGTAGAGCTCCTAGCAGTAGAACAGGTATATAGATTGGCGGCTGGAGTCCGTGAGGCCCAAGAGGAAACAGGGAAGGTTCAGTTGGAGCTAAACCTGCAGATCACCAAGCTACAATTGAAGGCACAACCCTCCACGCCCCCAGAAGTCAGAGAGAAGTATGCCCGCACTATCCAATGGGGTTGGAACAAATTGACCAAGCAACACAGGATTACACTGGGCTGTTGGAGCAAGCACTCACCATGCTTACGCACCTACAGGAAGACCCAAATCTGCAGCACCTAAAGACCAAGGCACGTGACTTGCAACAGGATTACGACAATGTCTGGGGCACTGTGCAGACGGTTTTCCTTACTCAACGAGTCGCCATACTACAGCAGGCAAGGGCACTAAAGGACCAATTAGACGCCACACGCCAAAAAGAAACCCTGCTTAAAGAACGCATCCAACCATGGAATGATGAAGCGTTCACAATTATAGCCAACATTGAAGGGAAGTTGGCACAGATGCAGAAACAATATACGGTTGGATAGGAAGGTGACCTTGCTCATGAAGGTTCATAGCTACGTGTACAGCAGATACAACAGACAACCGAATAGTGTGCTGTGGACACCCAAGCTATGCACGATCTCCTAGATGGACTTCGCGCAAAGATTGTCGCGCCAGCAAAGTGACTTGAGATGAGTCATGATGATTTATTGGGGGTTTTTTGGGTAGAGAATCCCCCCATAGCATGTTTTTGGGGTTAGAGCCCGAGTTTTGGTCAACTTAATGTAAAGACTCCGCGAAATATAGGCACAGAGTGCGAAAGTTTAGGATGAGTCATAGGGTTGTCCGCCCTTAAATAATGTAATTGAATATAAATTGTGTCGGCCTACCCATGGTTTGCGGACCATGGGATTGTATAAATAGAGTGAGGCTCTAAGTGTAAAGAGAGTTATGAGTTTTTGAAAAGGAATAGATAGATGTGAAGGCATTGTTAGAGGATAGAAGTGGATTTGAAGGTATTAGGTCGTAGTAGTAGGTAAAGGCTCTGCAGCTGAGTGCACAGAGGCCTAGTAGAAGTCCGCAGTTGAGTGTGTAGACCCCTATAGTTGAGTGCACAGGGCAGATTCGGGTATGTAATGAACTGAACTTGAAAAGGATCATTAATAAAGCTAAGTTGATTCAACATATTGTGCATCTGTTTCGTAGATCTATATTTGGATGTTCGGTGTTAATTGTATTTGTTTATCTATATGCACGCACATGTATGTATGTTTATGTATGAAAACTTTCTAAGTAATTAACGAACATAACCTAACTAAGGAAGACTTGGGTAATTAATACTGGTCGCATTGCGGTTGTATCTGCGCGAAGGCAGTCCCACAGGATGCAAGGAGCTCGCTGGTGCGCGTAATCTAGTAAGCACGAAGGTTGAATCATGTACCTATCGCCCATATCAGACATCCCCAGGGTGCAGAAACCTGGTTCCAACACCCTCCCATACCACTTCGGGTGAGACCTCAGTTTGCACTCTGTAGACTATTGCCAAAAGGGCCAGTAGTACTAGGATTTGCTTGGCTAAACTCACTGATGAACCTGGGTTAGGCCCCACGTAGCCAACAAGTATTACATTGGGTGCGACTATGGTGGTTAATGCATTGGCAAACATTTCCTAAAAATAATTGTTATATAAATTATAATTGAAACTCAATAGTTAAAATTTTAGGTTTCTCTTTGTTTGGGAAAATTCTTCTCATCAAGTTACTATTGCAATCATTGCCTCTATACACGTCGGACACCTAATCCTCTAGGATTGGGCAAAATATGTAATTATGTAAATAAAAAAATTGGATTAATTTGAATATACCTTGGAATTGGAATCCCAAAGGTCACTTACTCACTCACACACACACACACATAAACATATACTATTCCTTGGTCTGACATGGTATGTGTTATCACTTAAGACTACAAGTTCATCTATGTACAAAGATCCATATAAAATTTTTGGTTCAAGTCAATAGGTTTTTAGGTCTATTACTTTAAAATTAGTCTTTTCCAAAGATATTGAGGTATGTCCTTGTAAAAAACCATTAGTTTCCATCTCCCATAGCATATCTAGTCTTGATTACATCATTCCGACATTGCACAGTTTCGTAGCACAATATGATTGGCCATTTTTAACTGCGCAATCATTTTCCACCATTCCTGAGCAGCCATTGCGTAGCGCGGCATGTCATTTCATGATTGCCAGTGCTACGAAATCGGGGATTCGGGTATTT